>BQNB010149664.1:0-16139 GCA_026074375.1 Tanacetum coccineum | reverse complement strand
AACTGAGGAGGAAGTAACTGGAACTCAAAAAAGAGGACATCAAATGGAAAATTATGAGCGTGTAAGTTAAAAATAACAAAGAAGATGTTGATGTCTTCAAAAATTAGGGAATTACAATGACAAATTAATTTGAGCCCCTTATTGCTTAAGTTCATACAATGAATAGCCTTGTTTCTTGAATTTGGTTCAACCCATCTCTTCTTATAGTCCTCTAATTTCATTTGGCCTTGGTATAAAGAATGACTTTTAGGGGATTTATGAGGACTGTTTGGCTATTGTCCAATTCATAAGGTGGTTTCTCATTGTGAAGGGTAATGAACTTGGTTGAGTGGTATAAAAGATGACTCTACTTGGTCTTTTCTTTATGGGCCAAATCTATTTTTGCCCCATTGAAAAGTTGGGTTTGTGACAAATGCTCCAAAAAAAAAAAAATCATGTTCCTCAAATGCCCTAGGGCGACCAGACCAACCGGAGCGACCTAATTAAAAATTATAAAAAGTTAACCAAAAAATATTTTGTGTCCTTTTTTTGTAAAGGGTTACCCCGGTAAATTATTTTTTTTTAATTTTTATGTACTTTAAAAGTGTACTTTTTTGTACTTTTAATAATTTTTAATTAAGTCGCTCTCGTCACTTTTAGGGGCATTTGTCACAAGCCCCTTTTTCATGAGGCAAAAATAAAAATACCCCTTTCTTTATACCATTCCGGCCTGGTGTTATTGATTTGTAGGTCTGAGCAAGTGGAGGATGTCGCTCCCACGTTATGTCCGAACGTCCTGCAATTGAACCCGGCCATGTAAAACAGTCTGGGAAAAGCCCTTTTATGATAGGATGGGAGCTATACACAAGATATGGAACCGCTACTAAATAGATCCATAAGGCATTGTGGATGAGAAATGTGGTCATGGAGTTATGGTGGTGAATTGGTGAACATGGTTCTATGCTCTGTATTATGGGATGTTTATGTTCTATCAGAGATCCTACTATGTTGTCAAACATAGCTTCTTGTTGTTAGTTGTCTCATAGGAATTGTATGTTGTCTGTATTACATGGATTGGGAATGTTCAATGCCATTTTCTCTCTTATTTGATAGTAAGATTGTTGATACATAATATATGTTCATCTTTTCAAAAAACAAAATCTAGTTGGGTCTAGAAGATCCTCCTTTAAAATTATATATGGTCTACATGAGTCTCCCAACAGGTCTAAATAGATCTCCCTTAACAGGTCTAAATAGATCTCCCTTAATATTATATTTTTTTTATACGTTTTTATTCACTTTTTACGTTTGCGTAGGTTTTCGAACATTTTGTCCGTTTCTTACGTTTGTCTTTCTCCGTTCGTTTTCTTACGTTTTGGGTCCTTTTTCTATACGTTTTCGTATGTCTTCGGTCGTTTTCGTACGTTTTCAACGGTTTTCTTCCATTTTCGTTTGTATCACTAGTGAAGCACTAATTAATCGAAGAAAAAGAAATTTGAAAAAAAGAATGATGCAAATACATAAATCTACATGATGTATATCTTATGATCTCACTTTGTTGTAATTCTTCTTGGCAAAATACTTCAAAGACAGTTTGCAACAACTGTTGTTGATACTTAATTCATTAGATAAATTATAAACCAGCTAATGGAAACGCGCAAAGCGTATAAACGTCAAAAACAATAACTTGACTTTGAACAAGATCTTTGTAATCAAGTTTTACCAAAAAAAAAGAAAGAGATTCATTGTTTAAAACGTCGAAAACAATAACTTGACTCCTAACACCAGCATAAATCGCTATGTAATTCATAAAACTTCTTATAAAATCTTACACATCTAATCTATAATTTCACTTCAATCTCCATACCTAGTATCCTACTCGCCTGCTCCAAAAAGTAATGTTTCAACAAGGTGGTTTAAGTCAGGTTCATAAGCAATATCAATCAAAGGGGCAGCTTCCAGCCCACTTTCAAGCCTAAAGAGAATCCATCATTACTCTTGATAGAACCAAAGGAGCTGGGATCATAAAGTGGCACATGAAATTCATAAGAGCCCGATAAAATTACCTTTTTAGAGCTGAAGTCACGTAATTCCGCAACAATTATGAGGGAGAATTGAGCCGGTACAGCCAGCACAGATCGCATTAGATTTATTTTGCCAGGCAAAAGAAAACCTTCGGGTGTAGTTTCAAACATCTTTGCATAGTGATGATCTTCCCTAGCAGCATCACAGTCATAATCAAAGTCTTTGCCATAATAAGCCACCACCCTTCCAACAACTACCGTGTCTTTAGAAGGTGCATTAAAGTCTACTTCCAAAGTTGCATCTACTGCATACTTTAATGCAGCGTAATAGAACTCTAGATAGCCATCTTTACCTTTCAATTTACAAGAAGCGAAACCACCACGGGGTTTTTTGGCAAAATATTCTGAGAAGTTTATATCATGACAGTCATCACAAAACTGAAGGACGTCATTCTCGATGGTCTTTTGTCCCAACTTCGGTAAAGGTAACTCCAGCTCTGGTTGTGCCTCAAGATACTTGAAATACTCGGACATATTTTTGAAGCTAATAAGCTCCTTGAAGGCGATACCATAGAGTTTACATGTGAGCTTCAGCGAGGTAGAAACCTGAATAGAATGGTAACAGATTTCGGGTGGAGATATAGCATCAGAAGTGAGGACGAGCGGGTCAACAGAGTCGCGGTTAAACATGTAAAAACAGCCCATACTTGTGTAGACCGAGGGATCAGGATCAGCATCACCATCAGCATTAAACATATAAAAGGAACCATCATGTGACGGATCTGATAAAGTGTTTTGTGCCTTAATCATCCCAAACAGCGGAAGCTCCCGCTCATCATACCCACTAACATTGTACACATACGGATCAATGTTAGGCCTATGCCTAGGAACAACCTTATACACCTCAAACCGAAAGTAGGGACCTGTCCCGAATGATGTCCTCCTATCGTAAAAAAACAGACAACCATAAGCAAATTAAAAATATCAAAAACACAATATTTATATAGAATTATAAAGTGACTGATGTTATTAACTTCCATAGTCAAATCATGTAGTGGTATATGATATGACACCTTCAAAATACAAACTGGCTACTCAAATTTGGACAAAACATAGCGCTGTAAATCAGTCAAAAATTAAAGTGAACTCACAGTTGTTCCTCGGTTGCTTCTGAAAAGTAAGCAGTTGATTCTAACGATGTTGGTACTGTTTCTGTTTCTAACAGCGGCACCTTGAATCTGCCCCAGTCAAATTCAAAATCTTCAAAATCTGCTAGAGTTAAACTGGGTACTCTAGCAGCCGGTATTGTTTCTGTTTCCAACGGTGGCACCTTTAATCTACTCGAGTCAAATCAGATAACATTAATTTGGAAGAAGATAAATTGCATATGAAAAAGAAAAAGAGATGATTGACTGATACAAAATTAATGTTTCTATGAAGTGTCTCTTACTTTTCTTTAGCTCTAAATATTCCCTATAGATTCAATTTGATAATAGAGAATATATTTAATCTATTAAACAAAGGTTTCTTCATATGTTATCTTTTACTATATGTCACTATATTATTGGTCATTCTATTAAGGGCAAAGGCCATAAATGACTAACTTACTTATCCCAATTTACTGCTGTTCCTAGTCAACTCTATAAAGGTACACACAAACATGTATACATTCAAATTTTGAACAAAATGAATAACTTTCGGTTATATATTTCAAACGAGATCGTTATTTTTTATTGCAATCGTAGGTCCTTTAATACTATATTTATTTTCTAGATCTGACCAAGATATCCCAAAACGTACCCTCTATATCCACATTTTCACACATCGGGTTCTAAAGGAGATTTTTATGCGAAACAAACAACGTTTCGGACAACTTTTTAGATTTTAACCGAAGACTTAATCCAACAGAAAAGTGAACCAAAATGCCCTTACGATTTCTGCTGGAACCTTATTATATTTTAATAAAACGCAGAAATTTGACTTTCGTTTGACCCCTCTATCAAGCGATTTAGACTAACAAACCTCGTGGCAAAGTACGAATGTCATTTCCGAATCAACTTTCATGTTTCCGATCGCCGGAAGCTATAACGGACACGACAGTACTCAAATCGAACGTTTATCAATCTGCAAGCTTAAATACTTTTTTATAACACATATTTTATACACGTTGTTTCTACATGATTTTATCCACGGTTTTATACACAAAGAATCAAACATTTTTATATACACTTTTTATACACACTTTTATACACATATTTATACACTTTTTACACACAATTTATCCAGCGTTTTAAAAAAAAAAAATGCATAAAATGTTCTTGTATAAAACGTGATAAAAATAAATGTATAATAGAAATCGTGATAAAAGCATGTAGAAAAAACGTGTATAAAAACGTGTGTATAAAAATGTGTGTATTAAAACGTGTATATATAATATGTGTATAAAACGTATCTATAAAAATGTGTGTATAAAACCGGGGATAAAATCATGTAAACAAACTTGTATAAAAATATGAGTACAAAAGAAAGTATAAGCTTGCAGATTTTGAAAACTCCGATTTGAGTACGTCGAGTCGCGTTAGCCTTCCGGCGAACATGAAATTGTTCGGAAGGACATTTTACTTTGGCCCACGAGGTTTGTTATTTTAAAATCGCATGATAGCGGTCAAAACCGAAAGTCAATTTCTAGCGTTTTTATTAAAAATATAATAATTCCAGCAGAAATCCCGAAAGGCAATTTGGTCAATTTCTGTTGAGATTCAGGTCTCGGTTAAAACTAAAAAGTTGTCCGAAACATTGTTTCGCATAAAATCTCTTTAGAACCCGAGTCGTGAAAATGTTATATAGAGGGTCGTTTGGACGGGTCAGATCTAGACAATAAATATAGTAATATAAAAGACTAACGATGGGCAATAATAAAATAACGATCGTTAGAAATATAACCGAAAGTTATTCATTTTGTTCAAAATTTGAATGTATACATGTTTGTGTGTACCTTTATAGAGTTGACTAGGAACAGCAGTAAATTGGGATAAGTAAGTTAGTCATTTATGGCCTTTGCCCTTCTATTAAAATATATTAAGTTATGATGTCATATATATTAAATAATTTTTAAAAAAAATACACAAATAGGCTGATTCTTAGAAGGTTTTGAGTCATCTGTTTGTCTTGCTCTGATTGGTTTACAGCTTTCTTTCCAGGTAATTTTGGTTTTGGTTTCTCAATTTAGGGTTTCTATTTATTTGATTTCGTTAGTTTAAGATTTCATTTGGTTATCTGCCTTAACATAATTCTGTCTTTATATGATACAATATGACGCCTCGAGAAGATGGTTGAGACCATCATGTCATTACTATGATTTCTTCTTCACGATCAATTTTCTTCTTCATAGTGCAATGAAAGATAGTTTTACTTTGTAAATTTATTTTACAAAGTATGTAGTGATATAAAGAACCGAGGCCTCTTTGTTTGTTTTGTAACATATTTCCTCAGGCTTGCTATTTACTACAGCATTAAGGTCAGCCTCAGTTTACCCACAACACCCCACACTTAAATAGGTTGCAGATAAAGAAAATGAGAGTAAGACTTTTGGTAAATGGAAAGCTGTACTACTAGTCTACTTAGAAACTCAGAAGTGAAAGTGATTATCATGGGTAAAGAAAGGATTTATCAAGAAAAGATACAATTATTCATAGACCTCATACTATATATAATCCTTACAAGAAACTGTTTAACAAGAAAATAGGACCACACTACTACTAAGCAAATGACCAGTACCTATACCCTTTCTACCAACGTGCAAATGCACAACATAAATTCGGTCATACACCTTTACTGATTCAAACTCACTTATTACCTAAATAACATAAAAACTTATTAAACTAAACTTAGCCATGCACCATGCATTGTATAATGCATACGTGAACTTCGACTTATAACCGATTAAATCCAACAATCACCCCCTTAATCGGTTATTTACCCGTCCATTCACAACAACGCCGGTTCTTCATCTTGGATCAAGTTAGCTTCGTCTTTGTCCTTCCACTTTGTGCACTCATAGCCAAAGTGTCCAAATTCTCCACAATCAAAACACCGGAACCTGCTTTTATCACCACCTCGACCCGTACCTCTTCCTCGACCTCTTTCATCTCTACCATAGCTTCTTCCACGACCCCTTCCTTGTCCGCTACTTTCACCATACTTGTGTTCAGCCATCAAGACTTGGCCTTGCTCTTCCTCCTTTTCACCAAGTCCTTTTAGTCTTTCTTCGAACGCCTTGAGTCTTCCAACCGCTTCGTCAAAGAACATTGAGTCCAAATCGAAACATTGTTCAATTGAGGCAACAATTTGAAAAAATGGTTTCGGCATCGAGTCGAGCAATCTTTTTACTAAATCAACCTCTTCAAGTTCATAACCAAGAGATCTTACCTTCGATGCTATACCATTCAGTTTCGCCACGAAATCATCTACCGTTTCACCCTCCTTCATGCGCATAGTTTCAAGCTCCTTCCTTAAAGTTGCAAGTCGAGCCGTCCTCACCCGATCAACACCCAAAAACCGTGTTTTCAAACCATCCCACACTTGCTTTGGGTCGGTATAACTCGCCATTTGCAACACCATGTCTTCTGGTATTGCTTGAAACAAAAACGCAAGAGCTTGTTTTGACTTCTTTTCATCAGGTTCTTCACCTAATCCTCTTGGTTCAACCGTCCCCCATAGCCCATAAGCATCCATAATGGATTTGACCTTCACAGACCATACCGGATAATTCACCGAGGTCAAGATCGGTACTTGATAGGACATCGAACCTCCTTCTTTAGGTACCAAGGCCATTCTTCACTTCCCTTTCTTATTTTTTTACACTTGCCTTTCTTCCGTTTTCTTTCTCACGGCGCCTGACTTTCTTTCTCTTTCTCACGGCACCTGACTTTCTTTCTTTCTTCTTTCTTTATTGACCTAGATCAGCTTCTTTCTTCTTTCTTTATTGACCTAGATCAGCTTCTTTCTTCTTTCTTTCTTGCAAGAATCTTGCTACTTGTTGCTTTCTTCCTTCTTCATCTGCTCACATAAGTTATGGATAGTGTTTTCTCCTTACTAACCTTGCTCTGATACCAAATGAAGGTTCAGGCCCAGGTTATACACACACAACCCACACTTAATATGTTGCAGAATAAAGAAAAATGAGAGTAAGACTTTTTGTAAATGGAAAAGCTGTACTACTAGTCTATTAGAAACTCAGAATTGAAAGTGATTGATCAGTGGGTAAAGGAAAGATTTCAGGAAAAGGGATACATTTATTCATAGACCTCATAGCTATATATAGCCTTACAAGAAACTGTTTAACAAGAAAATAGGACCACACTACTACTAGCTAAAGACCAGGTAACCTATGACCCTTTCTACCAACGTGCAAATGCACAACATAAGATTCGGTCATACACCTTTACTGATTCAAACTCACTTATTACCTAAATAACATAAAAACTTATTAAACTAAACTTAGCCATGCACCATGCATTGTATAATGCATACGTGAACTTCGACTTATAACCGATTAAATCCAACATGCCGAACATTTTGTTAATTGTAGAATACTACCATGTTTGAGTTCCGGCTACCATATTCTTATTTCCTCAGGCTTGCTTATATTACACTACTTTGCGAAACTTTATTGTTAAGTGTAGAATACTAATTGTTTTAAGTTCCGCTACCATAATTCTTTTTTTCCAAAATCTTAAGGCATGACGATGTTTATATTTGCTTTTCAGGAACTCACCTTTTTCATCCACCCAAATCGCCACCAAATAGACAGAACTTGAGATTGCACATTCCAACAACTGAATTTATCGCTCAGGTCCACTTCTTCTTCATTTTTTCCGATGAATGGTCCATGTTGTTTATATTTAAAGATCATGTAGAATTGACTTTAATGATAAAATTGCCCCCTTTGCTTTACCCATTTCGAAATTCATAACCCATTTTCTTAAACACATTTGACCCCGTTCCTCTTAAGATTGCTCTATAAGTGTCCTTGCCTAAATAGTTGTGTCATGTCTTTTTGGAAGATTAATACTTATTGTGATGTTAATACTTAATCTGTTACATGTTTCCCCATTTGGACGCTAAAAGTGAATCGAGTAATTGCTAACCCAAGGTAGCTGTCCAACAACAATAAAATAGTCATAGTGCTTATGTAGCTACAGATAAACTTATTTTAGTGGGCTGATTTTACTTTGTATGTTTGGAGCAAAGAGAAGATCGAACATATCAGGAATATTATAAAACAAATAGGCGTGATTTGTGTATATCTTCGTTTCTATTTTAATGTTCTTAAGCGGTTGTGTATCTTTAAGGCGGCCAGATGCTATAACAAAGGTACAATGGTCGTTTGTGTTGTGCAACCCTTGAAATATCATCTTTAACCTGTGTAGAAGGTATATAGATTCTGCTTTTCGTAAGTTTTATAACTTTTTGTTACTTTAACAACACCTTTTAACATTTGCTTCTTCATGCTCAATTTTGGATACATTGTTACAACAGCAAATATTAACATCAACTGTATTCAACCTGTGTAACCTATTTAATCCACCAACCCAGGTATATATACGGGTTAAATGGGTCAGGGTCAGGTTTTGTGTAAACAGGTTAGGGTTGACATAGCTGACCCGAATGTACTATAACAATAATAATATATTTCTAAATTAGCATACATATAAGCCAAATATCAATATAATATTTCAATACTTAAAAATGCGCGCGGCACACACGCACACACAGAGACTAGATTTTTAACTTCGATTCATTGAGAAGGATTTTCAAAAATGATAGGTTTTTTAACTTCGATTCAAGTTTTTCAAGTAGAGAACTCATTTTAATGTGTACAGGAAATTGAATAAATGTTAAAAATTTCTCGATTCTAGCAATGGCTAGCAGCTTGTGTATCTGAAAAGAAATAACATTGAAACAAAAAGAAATTCTAACCTTTAAATTCTTTAACTTGTTGATCTTTTTACTAGATTTCTTGGTGATTGAACAAATTCGAGCATGTGTATACTGTAAATATACACCAGTATTTCCCTATATATAAATTTGAATATGATCAAATAAGAAACAAAATTTCAAATCAACGAGACAACAAAATATACATACTTATAACATCACTAGTAATGGAAGAAGACAAGAATACCTCTTCATCAAGTATTTGATCAAAACTGAATTTATAATTAGTCAATCTGTTTTTCTTCAAGTCTGCATACCTGTTAAGAACACAAGATAGAATATCAATAAGCACACAACTTGACCAAAAAGTAAGATAGAGTGTAAACATCTTTCGGGAAATAGAAATTTGTTACATCAGAAATTAAAAGTTAACACTCTACTCATAAAATTGGTACTCACAGCATAAGTACAATAGTCGTAATATTTATATTAAAGCATGGGGATCTTACTTAACAGCACCATATCCAAGTGCTTTAGCAATATGCTCAAGCTCCAGAGCAGCCTCGCCTGCTAAAAAATGAAAATGTAGTCATTTTAAATCGAACCATTAACCTATTGATGGATTACAACAACAATAACAATAACAACAACAACAACAACATACCCAATCCCGCCAAAGCGAGGTATGGGGGAAGTGAAATGTAGACAGATCCTGCCCCTAGAGAGACTGCTTCCAGGGGTTCTCCAACCAGTGTACGTGTGCATAAGGGTGTTGCTCCAGGCAAGGAACAAAAACAATACCACAATCACACACAAGCAAAGGGCAGGGATCAACACAAAAACATAAGACAGATCACAGGCAAACAAGCATTGAACATACAAAGACGAGGAAAAAGAACCAGCAACCAAACACGCACATGGCATAAGCAAACACATAGGAGCATCCAAGCAAAAATGCAAACAAACCGGCAAATATGCACAAAGCCCAACATAGAGCAAACATACACGCAAAAGAGCAAAGGCCAAAACTTGATTTGAGATATGAAAATCATTCAACCATTAGAACAGATCAAACACGTTGAAAGCTATAATGAGAAATGCTTGGTATACCTTGTCCCACGAGGACCGCTTTACAACGACTTTTAGCTTCGTCAAGCAAATCATTCAAGTCAACAAATCTTTCTAGATCATCACCTTCAACAAGACCAAATCCTACATGACTTATTCTTGAGTGCTGAGTTACGATCCACCCTGCATGTTTAGCAGCCTGGGGAGAAAATTGTTGGAACTCACAATAAGTATTCAGTTTAATTTCTTGATCTTTATTTAAAGATGTTACGAGTTACGATGTATAAAAGTTACTTACATTGATACACATTTGAATATAGTCTTGTTTCCCTACATCAGTCACATGCACAATCCAGTCCGCTTTAACCATGTCAAGTGCATGCCTACATATGCAAACACAAAATTACAAATAATACAAATCCAAAGAATCATACTTTTTTTTGGGCAACCATGGTTTCCGACCTTTTGGCCGAGTAATCCACGGGGTTTGAACCCATCGCCACACAGACTCAAACCGGTAAAGCCCTCCCTTTTCAGGAGGTTGGCGTGACCACTGCAGGAATGTTTGCACCTAGCAGGAATTGAACTTGAGACCTCGCACATCTTAGAGTGATAGTCACAAGTCCTTTTGCCACTAAGTGTTTTTTTTATAAGCCAACTCGATTTTAAATCACTTTGAAAGAAAAGGGCATGTTGTCTCTTATTAGATATTAAGAAAGACAAGATTCAAACAGTTTTGGAATGCGTTTATTTGCACGCATATAGAACCCGAAAAAGAAGAAAACAAACTCAACACTTTTAAATATCTGACTCGGTCGAACAGTATAGGATTTTCAGAGCTTTTTCATAAAAAAAGAACATGTACTTCTAGTCAATCGATATATGTCCTGATAAAATCAGATTTATAGAAAGTAAACTAACCACAAAGCTGCGAGATCCGCAAGAGGTAACTTTCGTCCTTCAATAAATACTCCTTCACCATCTATAGACAAACCCTTTCCCCTCGATAAATCTAGAGTCTTGCTAATGTAGGGATCGTAAAGGCTTTTACCCTGAAAATAAATGGAAGTAAACTCATTAATTGCCAAAATAAGATATGCATTCCTATTTTAAATCAAAATGAGGAAAAACATGACACCTCCTCTTTCACGTGGAACCCCAAACGATGATATACGTTTTGGTAACGTTCCATGCTTATCTTGTAGATTTTCACCCATGCAAGTTGGTGCCTTTCGTCCCAAACCTATTATTTATTATTTTATATATACAAAAAGAATTAGGGATAACAAGCAAAACTCAAAAAAAGAATTTTTGAAAATCATAGACCAACTAGAACCTGCTGGGCTCTCTCTCTGAATTCAGCATCTTTATCAAACCTCTTCCTTGATTCCTCATACAACACCTATAGAAGTACCAATTGCGTGAAAATGACAGATAGATGTGAAATTTGTTTTAAATTGCGTGTTACGACATGTTGCATTCAAGGATCGAAAGACGATGCATGATGCGATAGTGAGTGCATCACAGACGCGCGACACTAGGTAATATAGAATAAAAAATAAAGACATTAACTCGGAAAGAAGTTAGCCGTTGATATAAGTGAAAAAATCAACACCAAAACTGGAAGGAAAACAAAACTATTCTTTAAACACTAATAGCAACTTTTAGCAAAACTATATGCATGACTTCCTATGTTTCAAGCAAATAGCTATAATTAATTCTTGACATAGTTTACAACAGGTGTCTGACTTCTAGTTAGATACTCGCCATATAACGAGAATGTCTTTTGGACCAAAAGAAAATCATCAATTGTAAAAAACTATGACAAAGCTTACTAACATTGTATAAAAATTTACCAAAAAAAGACTGTTTTAATATAAAACATGCCATGAAAAAAGAACAAAACTATTTGACGAAGAAGATGCACAATTAGAAACAATAACACTAGTGCTCACCTCAGGTTCTCCAATAGCTTGATCATTAAGTTCCCCAATAGGGAACCTTTCAATTAGGAACTCTGTCATCATCATTTTTGACTGCAAGTGTACCATGTATGTATATGAGTGTATCAAACAAAAGCAATTGAATGAGAGTTTGGACACACATTCAAAGAGCAGCATGTACCTTAATGTCCAGATCATCCCCTTCATGGAATCTTCGGATCACCTCAACTCTAGAATATTCAAGCATACGAGCTAGCGTTTCTCCGATAACAATGGATCGTAAATGACCCATAGACATTTTCTTGGCTACATTTCGTGACCAGAAGTATATAATTGCTCTTTTCTCAGAAAGTTTTGGTGCCCAAGTGTCTATACCATCCTTTATCATCTTATGGATACTCTGCAATGGAAACAAAAAGTAGACAAGAATTTAGGTCACAACTGTAAAGTGCATTTTTAATACTTGAACAGTTGGAAAAGAAAATACCCTAGCTATCCATTCACTAGATAACTTGAAGTGTAGAAATCCAAGAGCGGATGCTAAGCAACTTTCGATCATGTAATTTCCATACAAAAGCAGCTGATACCTGGCAGACTATAAAACAAACGTAAGCAATCATTGTATTCAAAATAAATGAAAAATTACATACCAAAGTATATTACCAGTCCAGCATGTGTTGGTCCATTAAAGCCTCCAGCCTTCTTCATGTCAGGCCATACGTCCAAGATACTGGTGCTATTACCGAATGTAAATTTTTAAATTAGTACTCATTATATCAATCAAAAGGGAGTGAAAGTGGTGCACAAGTATATATTAGAAAGAACATATATACCATTTGTAATCACCATGCTCTTTCCTGAAGCACAGAGTAATAATACAAGGCACATGATCAAATCTAAAGAAGCCATGTGTCAGTGCTGTCTCAAATGGCTTTGCAATTTCCTTTTGAAGGCTCCATCTTGTCAGTGCCTTGATTTTCTGCATCACACTTTTCTTTATCTTAAACTTCTTCTTCATCTTAAATTGCTTCCTCGTACTTTTTTACATAAGAATTCGATATTAGGGAATAACATAACATTTAAAAGATAAATAATATATCAAAAATAATACAAAACTAATTAATACTCACTTTTCTTCAATGTGTACTTTAGGAGCAAATGTTGTTTCTGATTCGGCAAACGGTGACACCTTTAATCTGCCAGAGTCAAATCAGATAACATTAATTTGGAAGATAAATTGAATATGAAAACAAAAATGAATCAAATTAATTGATTAATACTTACTTTTCTTCATCCGGTGATTCTGCCTCGCTTTTTACATAGCAATTCGACAACAAATATTGTGAGATAAGTTTAAAGATCAGAAGAAAAGAAAAAAAAGTATTGATATAGATTTAATACCTGAATCTCATCTTGTTAATTAATCGGAATACAGAGTAGAAGCTACGACCGATAAATTTGAAGAAGCAAGTCACCGCAAAGGTTTCTGATTAATCGGTCGTAGCTTCTACTCTGTATTCCGATTAATTAACAAGATGAGATTCAGGTATTAATTCTATATCAATACTTTTTTTTCCCACTAAGTACCCAGGCCCACCGAAAATTAGAAAAGATTTTATTTTAATTAACATTATTTATTTATTTTATAGTATATTTTTGTTAATTTAATATTTTTAACTTGTTAAACTTATATTTTAAATTTCTTACTTTCCGTTTCTCAAATTTATAATATAAACCAAACTGGAAAAAAAAATCAAGATACAAATGGTGATTTTAAAGAGTCTTAATAACCTACCCATTCTATTTATACGGGCGACACATGTCCCATTAACACAGCCTCTCGCTTCACTCTTTACCTATCTAGTTAAGTGTAATTTTTTTTCTTGCTTGTATCATAACTTGCAGAGTAAAACAGTTACTATTATATTTTTTGACAATAATATTTACTATTTCACTAACATCCTTTTTATATCATAGTTTATACAAATATATGTTATATACATATCTTATTAACTAGTTTTAATATTAGTGAACACACGGGGCTTGAATATTATTAATGATGCGTTTGGTTTACGGAGAGGTTAGAATTGGATTTAGATTTATATTTGGTTTGAAGAAAAAAAGTACTCCCTCCGTCCCATATTAAGTGTCCATTTTTGACTTTTTGAATTCTTTTTTCATAAACTTTGACCGTAAATATTTTTCTTTATGTTATATAATGCTTACTGAAAATTATACCAATGAAAAATACATTCGAAACTCTATCCATTCATATATTTTGCATTGAGTATCATATAACATAAGAAGAAATAATTAAGGTCAAAGTTGAAGAAAAAAGACTTTGAAAAGTCAAAAATGGACACTTAATATGGGACGGAGGGAGTAAGATAGAGAAAATGAATGATTGTGCAAAATGTTGTTTGTTTTATAAAATATAATTAGGAGCGGTTTAAAATTTAATATTATTATAATAAGATATTGCTTGAATACATTTTATCACACAATAACATACAATTTGAGTTCCAAAATATATTCAGGCAGTAATTTGGATGAATATTATTGCCTAAGTTACCACTATTGCCAATTAAGTCCCTACTATATCATGAACCGTCAATTGCTATTGTAGTGAGCGCGAGTGTTGTGGATAGATCTATCGGGACCTAGACCAATCCCCGACTTCATGCAATTCATGGTCACAGACATTTGACTAGGGCATTTAACATTGAGAATACTTGTAGGTTGTTGGCAAGCACTATACATTTGGGGCACAAACTATTAAGAGGCTTCGGTTCATGACCTAGTGCAATAATAAACTTTTGGACTACTAAATATGTTTTAGAGTCTGATTATTACAATCGATCTTGTGTCCACCAATTTCCAACAAACCTATGATTTCACTCAACCTTTTGTTGACTTTACATTAAATTTCAGGTCTAGGGTATGAAGACTGAAGGGAGCCATGGCGGAATATCAATGAAATGGATTCTGTGTTTTATCTAAATTATATCAAACATTTGTCTTTCATAACTTAAGATCAGCGTTTGAGATTTTGTTTAAATGTAGTTGGATGTTTATGACAATCAAAAATTTTTGGACCTAATGTATAACTCTATATTGTTGCTATAAATGAATGGTATTTATCTATAAAAAGTCATTCTGGTCATTTCCCTATATCCTTGTTTAAGTGTACTTGAAGTACACCACAATGTTATATTCCCCTGCTACCTGATTGGGGTGTTTTACACAATTGAAATGTCAAGAACATATACTAGTAATCAATGTTAAATTGATCGTATGTAAAAGTTTTTTGTGGGCTTTAACTAATTAGAGCATCGTAACTAATTAAATTGTGTCAAGATCGAAGTTAGTTGTTGTAGATGCAATATTGTCTCTCTCAAGGTAAATTGGAATAAAGAAAATGAAAGTAAAGCTTCTCCCACATAGGTGGATGTACAAATTTTAAATGTGTTTATATAGCTAAAACCATGGGAGCGTCATTGTCGATGTACATTTCTTGGAATACAAAAGCAAGTAGAGGTTCCAACAACATGTACATCCTTTTTTGTTTTTTAAATGTAAGAAAAAGGATGTAGGAAACGACATTGTATTATATTAGTATCTATACTACATTATAAAACATTTTTCACCCATTCTTGAAAAGAGTAAAAAATTGAAAGTTGAAAAATGTACAAGCTTTGGAAACTAAATGTACAAACATTGAAAACTAAAAATCTTGACATTAAATGTGTGATGAAAAACTTAGAAATGTACAAGCCTTAAAAACTAAGGCTGGATGGAGTGGTGGTGGGTTTCCCACCTGACACGTCAGCGCCACATCAGCTTTCTCTCTCCAAATAAAACTCACCTTACAACTCACCTTACAACCGTAACAAGAACTCACCTTACAACCGTAGTAATGGTCACATGCCGAAGAAAGGAGGTTCTGTTTTGGAGGTTCTAGACGAAATGATAAAAGTCGGACAAACTATGGGGTATACCATGGAAGGTTGTATGAAAGATATGGAGAATATCATTGGATCACAAGGAGCTCAAGACGTGATTCAATGAATTGTTTGTCGCTCAATATTCAAGGGCTAGGGTCCAAGGCCAAAAAAGATTGGACTAGGGAGCTTATTGGCAAACATAAGGTGAATTTCTTATCTCTTCAAGAAATTAAGATGGAGAG
>BQNB010149663.1:0-16139 GCA_026074375.1 Tanacetum coccineum | reverse complement strand
AGTAAAACCTGTGAGAAAATTAGCCAGCCCCATTATCTATGTGGCCAGCCCCCTTATCAATAAGGGGGAGCCCTTATGAGCTAAGGGGTCTGCCTATCTGACATTTCTCAGGTTGCCCAGATTTTGAATTCTGCTAAAAATTTGTGAGGGAAATGATTTTTGAGGTTCAATTTGTATCAAGTCTTATGTGTAAAGTAAGCATGTGACTATACATATGTATTAAGGAAATGCATGGAATAATAATAAGATAAAGTGCATGTATTTGGCATATTAAGCAAGAATAAGCATTGAGGAAACATGAAGATTAGTACTACCATTAGACCTAAATAAGTTCATGTTTCTCCGAATAAATTGGAATAGCATCGCATGCAAGCAAATAAGTGTTCTAAATTAAAATGTAATAAGACCACATACTTAAGCAAAAGTATAAACAAGTTAACTAAGCAAATTTATTTAAACAACTTCTTCTTCACTTATTTCTTCTTCTTTCCAAATACTCTTCTTAGTGCTTTTTCAAATGACTTGAATCCACCTCTCATTTCCTCATGCATTTGTTACGTTTGATTGAGCAAAGTAGTTTGTCGCTCGAAAAGAAGATTGTCACTTTGTTGCGAGGATGTAGGAATGTTGTATGTTTGGTGAGTTAGTGGTGAAAGAGAGTTGAGGTAAGTAAGGGATGGAGTACTAGCACAGGAAGTACCTTCATCTTCTTCATCATTTTCATGATGAGATGAGGATCCATAATAATGAGCGGATGATGAAGAGACGGAGTGACAGGCTTTTGGCATTCCACGATCACTTCGGGGTTTACGAGTTTGTCTTAGAGCAAGAGTACGTATGACTCGATCAACGACATTGTAAATGCCATTGTCAAGATGAGGATAGATTACCATGACATGTCGAAAGAGACGTGTCAAGAACATACCATAGGGTAGATTAGCGGTTGAAGTAGCCCGAGCACTTTCAATTCGCTTGGCAAAGAAATAAGCAAGATTATATTATTCTTCGGTAACAATATAATATAACATGTGAGTGAGATATGTCGGAAGGTGGTCCCGGTGGCCTCCTAGTCCGAACACATTCTCACGAATGAGTTCTTCCCAACGCTTTATGTCTTGTCTTAATTCTTTGGTAAGGATTTGATTTCTCATGAGAATGACATTTTTGCTTTTGATAGTGCGGTTCGACTCAATGCGTTGAAATTAAAGAATTTGATGAATTTTGTTGGGAGTAGGAAGCTCGGTATGATATGGTCCTTTGGAATCTTGAAAGATGGAAAGAGATGCAAGATCCCATTCATTTATGAAGATGGCTTGACCATTGTATGGAATTTGAAGAATTCGTCCGAATTCTGCAAGCGAGAGAGTGATGAATTCGTTTTGGATCATGAAAGAGATTATAAGATAACCGTAGTCACTTGTTTGGAGTATGACTTGGCTATAAAAATCTAGAATGAACCGAGGAACAATTGACTCATTAATTTCGTAAAGACAATTGAAACAAATGTTAGTAAAATAACGCTCAATATGGTTGGATTTGAAATAGAGTTCATCCACAACTCGACCCTCATGAATACAACAGTTTTTGATGGGTTTGCAGAATTGAGCAATAACGGGGGAAATGCTGGGTATTTCAGATACTTTGGGTATGTAAGATTTGGTAAGTTGAGTGTCACCAACAATTGATCGAGGCATATTTGTTACCTAAACAAGATAACAAAAAAATATTACAAAAAAACATAGCAAGAGATGAAAACAATAAATGTGGAACAAAGATTACTTTGACTATAAATTAAAAACTTAAGACGTAATCCGAACGTTTCTTTATTTAATTTAACTCAACCTAGAGTGTCGAAAAGTATATATTAAATTATATATTTTGACAACTCATACAAGTTCATCAAGAGTTTCTATACGTAACAAAAGTGGAGTAATGATTATTTCGACTATAGACTAAAATCCTAAGAAATAATCCAAACGTTCCTTTATTTAGGGAAATTTAGTGTCAAAAAATATATGTTGAATTATGTGCCTTGTCGATTAGTATGATTTCATCATACGGTGGTATATGTAATAAAAAGTGGAGATAAGATTATTCCTACTCAAGACTAAAATCTTAGGTAATCAATCCAAACGCTCTTTTATTTAGTAGAAAGTGACCAAAGGTGTCGAAATATACATATTGTGTTTCGGCAATAGGTGAAAATTCATTAGGTGAATTTGTAAAATGTTTTTGGCATGTATCAACAATGTCTGAAAACATGTTTTGTGATTTCCTAGTTAAAACTTTTTGACATTATATATATTTTTGTAAAATTTCGACCAAAAGAAAAATTTCATGATTAAACCAATTTTGAATTTTGAATTTCTACTACTACAGGAATCATGATAGTTATGGATTGCTTAATCCTAATCATAAGAATAAAAGAAAATTAAAAATTCCCAATTTTGATTATGAACAAAATCGGATTGAAATCAAAAGAGAAAAGGATTGAAATGCTTACAATAGTAGTTGTTAATCAACTTGTTGGTGTTTGCCCATTGCGAAATTAGATTGATTTTGAGTTAGGAGGTTTGATTTTGAAGGTTTAGTGATGGTGTTTTCGTCACAGCGAGCGCAGGAAGAAAGGGAAGAACAAAGTTGGTGTTTTGCTATGAGTTTTGTACAGGTGAGAGGTGTTCGGCAATTTTAAATGGCTGCCCCCTTATCAATAAGGGGGCCGCCCTTATTAACACGGCCGGTCCCCTTAGTGATAAGGGGGCCGCCCATCTGACGACCAATTTTCTTGGTTTTTTGATTTTGACAAGTTTTCATTAATTCGTATATAGTTTTTGATACACGATGAAAATTACCAGTAGTATTATTTTAAAGAGTTGGTGATATCATTAGTAAAATTATTTAGTTCTCGAGAAATAATTTTGAAATCATATATAAGAAGTTTTACTCGACATTTTAATTAACTTTTCGTTAATTAAATATGCTTTAATTATTACGAATGAAATACTTAAGTTGTCGAGATTTAAGAACAAGAGAGGATTTTGAGACGTTTGATGGAATTTAATAGACATTTTAATCAAACTTCTGTCAATTAAAAATACTTTGATAATTTCGAATGAGAAAATCAAGTTGTCGAGATTTAAGGATGCGAGATGATTTAACAGAGTTTAAGTGACGTTTTTAATTAACCTTTCGTTAATTAAACATTTTAATTATTTCGGATGAAATAATTACGTTGTCACTATTTAACGACGAGAATGATGGGAGTTTATTTCGGAGGTCGAAGTCGATGGGAGTTTGTTTCATCCATAGTGTTTTGATATCATGCCTTTCCGGCGCTTACATATTTGGCTTCGGTAGTGGTTATAGGCAAGGAGCTAATTTGCTTTCTTCGAAATCGAGATGTCAAATAAATCCAACAAATTTGTAAATATCGCTAGATTGCTTTTTTTGGTCACATAATCTCAATGTATATCAAAGTTGACATATACTTAAGGTATCTATGTCTAACTTCATTTGTATATCTGCAATCCAAGTGCTTAGGTGTTTGTAATCTATCGTGATACGTTAAATCGACTTCATTCATGAGAGATTTTTGGGAAACTTTAGAAGCGTGCCCAAAAAGCAATACTTACTTGATATCAGCCTACTTTCCGTATAATAATTATTACTCATACTTTCTATATAAACTATATCCACCGGATCAACCTTCTTCAACTTATGTCGAAGTTTAATATGTGACATAGAAATTTACTTCTTTGTAAAACAATATGTTGTGGAATTTAATCTAGCTACGGGTGCATAGAATTTGTCGTAACTAGCTTGTCTTTTCTAATTATAATCCTAGGCAACTAATCTAATTCTTATTTCGAATTATGATATCATTTAGTCAAGCATATTTCATTTTTAAGAACTTATTTTGCTATCATGTTTGATAAACATTACTTTACACACATTATCACATATTCAATTAACACTTAACACACTAAGTTTTAAACACTTTATGTGCTAAAACAATTCTAATTAAAGAGAGGTCGTACCTTTGCCTATGATATTTCTGTTTGAATTGCTTAAATAGCATTGCCTCTATTATATGCTTTGTATGTAGATAATATCTTCTGGTTTCTCGTCATGAATTTAGAGCATACATAATCTATAATATACTTGTCGGGTTCCAAAGTTTGTTCCTAAGCATATCTATTATAATGATTCAAACATTTGGTCCCTAATATCTCATGAGTCCGAGATTGTTAGTGTCGTACATCCTTTGCATTTGGTTTGGATGTAGAAAAGGTGGACAAATTCCCCATGGAATATAGTTTTGATGTTAGGAATTATTCCATATTGTGGAATATATGTTGGAGTAATTTTGTCTATCTTGATTTCTCCTAGGTTGTGGTGTTTTAGGTCGAGGACGAGAATTATTTGCTTTTGGAGATAGTGTATTTGTCCTTACTTGGGTTTGGTAATACAAAACTCTAGTTTTAAAGATGGTTTTTTGAGACCTTTTGCTTCGTGGTTTTAAGGAAGGTTTATAAAAACGTTTTACTTCGTCGTCGCTTGCAATGGGTATTTTAGTATTGTTTATAAGCATAAATTTTAGTATTGGGCTTGAGTTTATTTCTACTAATTTTTCTTTAGACTCAACCTCTTATGATTTAACAAAATTTACTTGTTTAGTCTCACTAGTTGATCCTTTGGTAAAATTAAATCCTAGACCGAATTTATCTCTGGATGGTTTTTGAAAATTTAATATTTTCTTAAGTGAGTGACTAATATTATTAAATTGATTAAGCTTGGAAATTTCTTTCTTAAGATTTTCATTTTCAATCCTAAGGTCTTGGCATATTTTATATTCTTCATTTGCCTCCTTACCCTTTTCTATTCTAGATAATTTATTTTTTTAGCTCTAGCACTCCATTTTCTAATTGATTTTTGATTAGCTTTAGTGATTTGTTTTTAGCCATGACTTTTAGACCTATTTTACATAATTGATTATATTCACTATCTAAGTCTTTTTCATCTAATGATGATAGGTCGGTTCTAAAGTATTCGGTTTCAGAAGATACCTCATTAGATGTTTTAGCCATAAGACAATTTTCATCCTTAGTCTTTTCATCTCATTCTTTGTCGATATCACTCCATGATCCTCCGACGTAGGCTCTTTGATAATGGTTTCTTGATAGTTTTGGGCATTCTCCGATGAGATGATTTGGATCTCCACATTTGAAGTATTTTCTTTCGCTTTTATCATTCTTGTCATCTTTATTTCTTTGGGATGACTTTCTTTCATCATGTGGTTTTCTTACAAATCTTCCTCGTCTTTTGAAAAATTTCTTGAAGTCTCTCACGGACATAGCGTATTCTTCGTCTTCATTATCAGAGGTTGAACTATCTCCATCACTAGATTCCTTTTTAGCCTTTAAGGAAAGAGATCTATTTTGTTCTCTTTTGCCTTTGACCATTTCGGAATCTTTCTTTATTATCACTTCATAAACTTTCAAGTTTCCAATAAGTTAGTCAAGTGATAGAGATGTTAAATCCTTTGATTCTTCAATAGTCCTAACCTTTGCACGCCATTTAGGATGAAGTGACCTAAGAAATTTCCTAACATAATTCTTGCTAGAAAAACCTTCATCAAGTAGTTTTAAACTAGTAATAATAGTGTTAAATCTAGCAAAAGCATTATCTATCGATCCCTCTTCTAGAGATCTATTTTGTTATCTTTGACTTGACTATTCCTTGGTGAGTGATTAACAAAGTATCCCAAATTTCTTTGCGGTTGTACACATAAAAATTCTTTCGTATTCTTTACGTGGCAAAGCATTATAAATCACCATTTTGGCTTCATTATTTTTAGCAAGTTTCTTTTAAGATCATCGTTTTGTTTCTCAAATGGTACAATTTCATCCTTTTTAGTTTCGGGATTATTTTGAATAGGAGGAAAATCACCATAGGTAATAACATGTCAAAGATCTAGATCTTTTGATTTCACATAAGTTTCGAATCTATTTTTCCAATAAATAAATCCATCACTTTCAAATAGTGGTGGTCTTTGCATAGATTGCCCTTCTAAATATTTTTCCGATTCCATAGATCGATTCAAGTTTTAAAATACAATTTATTTTAATAATCTTGTTTGACGTGGCTTCTGATACCAATTGCGGAAAACTAGAAGGGGGGTTGAATAGTTTACCTCTTTTTAAATTAATGTATAGTTTGTTTATAGAAACTTAGATTCGACTTTATGTGATCTCAATATGTGCACAATATGACCAATACAAATAAGTAAATAAATGATATGAAAGACAAGAGATAAGAGTTAGAAAGATCAAACCACAACACAAGGATTTATAGTGGTTCGGTAACGAAGCACCTCTTCGCCCTACTCCACTCCCCGAGCACCAAACTCGAGAGTTCTCTTCACTATGTCAACAAACTCCCTTTAGGCAGAGAAAACTGTACACAACTAAGCTTACACCGATTTCTGACACTAAGCCAAATGTCGAGTTCTAATCCTAGCTAGAACCAATCTAACACAACTTTTGTATTTTGAGGACTAAAATACTAACCGCACTACTTCACAACAATTCACTACTTCGCTTCACTACACAACTTCTCTTCACTTCACTACTTCACTTCACTTCACAACTTCACTACGCTTCACAACTTCACTACGCTTCACAACTTTACTTCAACTAGACACTACTATGATCACTCCAATCTAACACTACTTCCTAAGATCACCACGATCTAACTATACATACAATGATCACCACAATCTAGATCTAAGCTTGAATACTTGGAAACAAATGCTTAAGATTAAATGATTAAAGGATTGTAAGAGATGTATAAACTGATTTTAGACAGAAAGAAAATGAGTGCAAAAAGTGAGAAATATGTGGAGAACAGTCCACTATTTATAGGCAGAGCTGGGAGCCGTTTGACATAGCCGGCCCCCTTAGCTCCATGGCCGGCCCCCTTATCACTAAGGGGGCGCCCCTACCTATAAGGGGGCCGCTCATAGTAGGACGCTCTTATTTTTGTCTTTTTCAGAGGAGATGTTTCCTGGATTAGTTTTATACATTTTTAGATAGAAAATTTGAATTCAAAATATTTATTTTGAATAACACATTTCTTGTAAATACCAAAAATGTTTTGTATAAGTCTTAAAAATATTTGTTACAATTTATGAAAATGTAAGGTTTAGGAAAACTAAACATTCCTTTGATCATAAATAAATTAAGCATTTATTTATTCATACCTTTAAGTGATTAAATTTCAAAATGAAAATTTATGACTAATTACTTGTTTACGTTTAATTTTACACGGAGCGTTTTTACATTTTGTGATTATCAAAATGTAGAGAAGTCAAAAAATATCAATAACGTTTTTAGGCATTATTTATATCCACATTCTCGAAGATTGCCAAACCCCTAACCCTATTGACTCAAAAAGATAAAAAGTCTGAGTAGGGTGAAGAACAAGAAGAAGCATTTCAGACGCTTAAAGATCAGTTGTGTGACGCTCCAATTCTGGCACTTCTTGAAGGACCAAATGACTTTGTAGTTTATTGTGATGCATCAAACCAAGTTTTTGGTTGCGTCTTAATGCAGGGAGGCAAAGTGATCGCTTACACATCCAAACAACTCAAAATTCAGGAGAAGAACTATATCACTCATGATTTGGAGTTAGGTTCAGTAGTATTCACTCTTAAAATATGGAGACACTATTTGTACAGAACAAATAGTGTTATCTACACTGATCATAAGAGTCTTCATCATATCTTTGATAAGAAGAAATTGAATATGCGTCAGAGGCGATGGATAGAGTTGTTTAGCGATTATGATTGTGAGATTTGCTACCACTAAGGAAAGGCAAACGTTGTGGTTGGCACCTTGAGCAAAAAAGAATAGATCAAACACAGACGAGTGCGTATCCATTCAGGCGTCAAGGCCAAGATACTGGAAGCAGAGACTAAAGCTTCCAAAGATCTTAACACTCCAACATAAATGCTGCGAGGATTGGACAAATAGTTTGAACGAAAGGATGACGGAGGATTGTACTTTGTGGATCGAATTTAGGTTCCATTGTTAGGCAACGTAAGAACCTTAATCATGGATGAAGCCCCTGCGACAAATTATCCAGTACATCCCGGAGCGGGTAAACTGTACTATGATATGTGAGACTTATATTGGTGGCCAGGAATGAAAAAGAACATCACTATGAGCGTTAGCAAGTGTTTGACTTGTTTAAAAGTTAAGGCAGAACATCATAAACCCTTGGAATTGCTTCAACAACTAGAGGTTCCCGAGTGGAAATGGGAAAATATAACTCTGGATTTTGTGATAAAACTGCCCCGAACCAGAAGTGGACATGACGCAATTTGGGTCATTGTGGATAGATTGACCAAATCTACGCATTTCTTAGCTATCCGCGAGGAGTACATTATGGAGAAATTTAAGAGACCTTACCTCAACGAGATTTTAGCAAGGCCTGGTGTACCTGTATCTATTATATCTGATTGTGATAGTCGGTTCACATCATGATTCTGGCAAGCGCTACAAAAAGCGTTAGGAACGCAGTTGGATATGAGTACTGCCTAACATTCACAGACCGATGGTCAGAGTGAGTGTACTATCCAAACATTGAAAGACATGCTTAGAGCCTGTGTAATCGATTTTGGTGGAAACTAGGATACTCACCTACCATTAGTTGAGTTTTCTTACAACAATAACTACCACCCGAGCGTGAAATGTGCTCCGTTCGAGGCATTATATGGAAGGAAATGTCGAACGCCCATCTCATGGGCAGAAGTTAGAGAGAGCAAGTTAATTAGACCAGAGATTGTCCAGGAGACTATGGATAAGATCGTTTTGATCAAGGAACGAATTAAGACGGTAAGAGATCGCCAAAAGAGCTATGCTAACAATCAGCGCAACCCCTTAGAGTTCAGAATTGTCGACAAGGTTCTACTCAAGGTATCACCTTGGAAAGGTGGTGTACGGATCGACAAGAGAAGCAAACTTGCACCAAGATACATAGGACCATTCGAGGTCGTCGAGCAAATTGGTCATGTAGCTTATCGATTGCATTTATCGCAAGAACTAAGTAGCATTCATGACACGTTTCACGTGTCAAACCTGAAGAAATGCCTAGCAGACACAAATTTGCATGTACTACTGAAAGAGATCAAGGTTGATAACAGATTTCGTTTCGTTGAAGAGCCGTTCGAGATCATTAACCGTGAGGTCAAAAAACTGAAACAGAGTCGATCCCCATCGTGAAAGTCCGATAGAATTCCTGTCGAGGACCGGAGTACACTTTGGAACGAGAAGACGAAATGAATCGCAAGTATCCGCAACTATTCGCGAGCGCTACGTCTAAGAACGAATTAACATAATTTTGAGGTCAGTAACCGATAGCAAACCTATGACATGTTTGACTCATTTAAATGTTTGTTTAGTAAATTTCTAAATGGTCGTGTTATTTTAATTGCTAAACGTTCATTTTATTAGCAACCCTAGTTTTACGAATGCACCTTCGACTTACGATCCTAGTTAACGGTCTTAATGACCAACGATATGCTCAAGTAAAATTATAATAGTGTCAATACCCATACAGAAAGTTAGTTTAACTAGCTTGTGAAACTATTTTCAAAGTTACCTTTTACACTACACATTACATCAAACTAGTGTACACAATACTTACAAAACTAAACAAATTTAACTTACTATATTTATGCAACATATATACAACTATTTTTACAAAAAAAAATAAGGGAAAACCCTCCCCATATAATCCACAAAACCGGACCTCCCTCCCCCTCACATGCCATTCCCACCTCCTTCTTGGCCAATAGAATTAGCTGCTTCTTTTTCCATATCTTACACATCTCTTTCTCTTTTCTTCAAATCACTCAAGTACTCCCATTTATTATTTCACTTTTCTCTCACTCACAACACATACACACACACAAAAACACAAATTCAAATTTATCTCTTCCTCTTCTCTTTGGGCGCTACCACCATCAACCACCACACCACCACCACTCAAAAACTTGATTAAGACATCAAGAACACCATTTCTAGCTACCTTAAACACTTACAAACATAAATCACCAACAAGAAACCACTCAAGAACCCTTATCAAGAACATCAAGAACCTCAGCCCCTACATTCATATCATCATTTTATACAAAGTTCAAAGTTAAAAATCTAGGTGCAAGACGACTTGTGTCCATCTTGCACCAAAAGTCTCTAAAAATAAAGTTTCATGCATTTTTCTTGCACACTTTGTTTTGAACACTTAAACTAAATGTAATAATGGATGTAAGAACTTTTTGAAACTCTAAAATGGTGTTAGATATGATGTACATACTTGGTTTAGTCGTTTTTAGTTTTGCTACAAAAGATTTTGCATGTAAATGGTGGGTAAGATCTTAAAAAGCTTGTTGATTAGAATTTACGGTCTCACTAAAACGGCCATAACTTGCTCAATTTTTAGAGTTATGGTTGGATCTTTTTTTTGTAAATGTACATAAAATAGTTATATACAACTAATTAGTTTGGCTCAAAATCAGATGAAGGGTCTAGCATTTTTAAAGTAGTCATGCAAGATCAGTGTGCAAAAAAGTTACTTTTGGACCTGGTTTGATATGCAATCTTTAAAATTCGTAAATATTCATACTTTATCTTTTTTGTATAAAACTAACTCTGAGAATTGAGTACAATCATATAAATTGTGGATATGTTAGCCTTCTATAAAATATTTTGAATATGGGTGCACATGATTGGGTATTAGTGAAGTATAAAATTTGATTTTGTTGGATGTGCAGATTTTTGTCTTCACTAAAAAGGGTATAACTTGGTCATAAATGCATGAAAAGAGTTTAAAAAACCTCTAAAACCTCACTTTAGATGTTAATATTTAAATCATAGAGTTTTGGTATAAGGAAAATAAATTTTGAACCATCTTTGGGTCGTTACAAGTAAGGTTGTATAAGGGACTGTTTTTGGCAGATTTAATGTACCTTATTGGTTGAGTCATATCTCACTATTAGAAACTTGTTGAAACTTGAAAATGGATCTGGAACACCTTCTATATGTTTAATAAAGTCTACCAAAAACCTAGGCCAAGATTCAAAAGTCTAAACCCTTTGCCATACACGTGTTGTAAAAGTGTCCAGAACTGAGTTTAAAACTTATACGAGCCATTTGGTTAGGTTAAAGTCATGGGAAAAATCCACCAAAAATCATGGACACTCTAGACTCAGAATATTAAAATATGTGTGAAGGATTTGAATCATAAATAATTTTTATTTAGCCAAATGGCTACTCGAAGTGGCCGAGTTTTCAGGACAGATTTGATAATTTACATACATTGTGAAAAATGGCTTTTAGTAACAAACTAAATATTGACACAACTAATAGACTATAAAAATTGTCCGAGCATATCGTATAGGATGTAATAAGTATTATTACCTGCCTTAGGTCTCGAGTAGAAGGTTGTGTGCTCATTTGGGTTGCCTAGTTTACATGGAAATTTATCGGAACTTATATTCTCGTCTTAACTCACAAGGTAAGTTTCTCACAACCCCTCTTTTACCGTTAAAGCATGATGTGTTTTACTTAAATTGCTATATTTTTACCTTTACGTACTTTGAAAGTGTAACTTACTTAAAACTTATGAACGTATTTTGAAATTGTAAACTGCTTTGAAACTCAGAAATTGGTATGTATGTTGTTTGATGCTAGAGGACGAAGCTCACTACTTTTAACTCACTATTCCTAATCAATCGGAATGATACGTTGGTACTTATGGATAATGCTATTAGGAAGCTATCCCCTTCTCACTCCATCGAATCAGGGTGCATAGTACTAGTATATTAGACTAGTGTCATCGGGTAGACATCTAGTAGAAACTAAAACTTGTTGTTATTGTAGGGCGACTACACTAAGAGAGACTAAACGGTTGAATACATTTAAGTAGGTGACCTCACATAACCACTATAGCATACATTACACTACTTGTGTTACGTTACTTTAGGTAACAAGAACTATTTTGGAAACTTGAGCCATTTTGGTAACGAGAACTATCTTTGGAAGCTTGAGTCATTTTAAATTCTTGACTTGTTTTGGTAACTTGAATCTGGTTTGGAAATCTATTTTTAGACATTATCCCTTAAAATTATTTTGTGTACATACTCTGTGAGCTCACCAACTATTTTCAATAGTTGACCGCTTTTATCATGCTTTTCAGGTGATCAGCCGAAAGTGGAAACTTAGTGTATTTGCATTAGACATTTGTTTTAAATGTCGTGATCTTGGAAAAATAATTATCTCTTTTGGAAACTCATGTTTGGTAACAAATTTATGTATCATGTTGTACTTCTAAACTTATATTGAAATGTTGTAATTCGGATAATCTTTGTTTTATCTTAATTATGTATAGTGTTTTATCTATCATCTTTTGTGATGTTATTAATATGTCGCACCTCGTGTTTTCGCTTTAGCGGGGTGTGACACAACCTCCAAATTCATATCACAAAATTAACCAACAAAGAAGAGATTATGATTGAGGCCTTCGACATAATAAACACTCTTGATCGTTACATTTACTTGAACCAAATCCCCATATCCAATGATAGGTGCAAATTGATCATTCCTAAACCGCACCGTACCCAAAAAAATTTCGACGAATTTAGTTAGCAGCTTGAGGTTTCCCATCATGTGCTTTGTGCATCCAGAGTCGACGATGAATATGATCATTTGTACGATCTGCAAAAGAATTATAAGACGATGGAGATTTGGAAAAATTGGATCCCATTTTGTTTGTGGGGTCTGAGTCATTAGTTAACCTAGTTTCAGTTTCTAAAGGCAACCTAACACTCGTTGTCACATTTTTAATATTATCCTTGAGTTTCCATTTATATCTTGATGGACATTGTTTCTCAATCTGCCATGTCTATGTCTAACTAGTTTTCTCACATAGCATCCTAAAGTAACTTCTGGATTTATGGATAGTAGATTCCGAGGCAACTGTTTTCTTAGAGGGTGTTACAACAGATTGGTTCACTATTCTTTTCGGTTTCCTAATACTAATAGGCACTGCTTGAGGCTTCTTAGTTCTAGCATCCACGTCATCAATATACTTATAAAACACATAAATCATGATTTGCATTAAACACACATTTATCAAGTCACACAAACAAACTTAACATTCGAAGTCTTAACATTCAAACTCATTACACGCAGTTACAGAGTTTGTATTATTTGAAAATTTAGAAATCCTACGGTGTTCTTTTGCTTCATCTTCTTATGCATAACTTGACAATTTTTTGCATGACCTGATCTTTCATTTGACTGATCCTAAGTTGTGGTCTGCTAACACTAGTGTTGTCAATTACTCCTGTAGAAGTAGACATGCATTGGTTAGAACTTCTAATAGTTTTTAAGGTAATTGATGTGTTCTAGTGTGTATTGACCTAATGTTCAGTTGATACATTCCTGGTTTAATCACATTTTTTTGTCTTTCAACTTGTGTTTTCTTTTCTTTTTAAAGTAAAATTGTGACAACCGTGGCTTGAGCAGGTTGGTCAAACCGTAGTGTTGAACTAAATATCTATTCTATAAGTATGGGTTATGTGTTATATGTGTTTATACGTGTTTATATGTGTTTGTGTGGGATATGTGAGATTGGATAATCAATCCATTGAGCGTGATCGTCTCATTGGGATTGGATTTGTGTTGGATTTTGTGGAATTCATTTCGTTCACCTTTGGTGACAAGGAAATGATTTCGGTGATTGAAGCGGTTTCGCGTTAATTATGTAAGTAATTATACGTATATGTAATTTTGTGTTAGTGATTTAAGATAAGATTAGGTTTTAGTAGTTAGGATATGAGAGAAATGAAATTCCTATTTTTGGAAAGTTAGGATTAATAAAAATGAAAAGTTAATTATTTTTAAAGGTTTAGTAAAGTGCGTTTACGCAAAAAGGTATACTCAAATAAGCTTAGGTTTTATAAAAACTTAAGGTAAAGCAAATAATTAAGTAATTAATAAATAAATAAATAAAATATTTTTTTATACATGAATAGTAAAAAATGAATTTTAGAAGAAAAATAATTTTAAAAGGAAACAAACTCTAATTAGACTTTATCTATAATTAGTTGGGGGCCTATAAATACAAAATAAAATCCCATAACCCTCCCCCTTGGTATAACCGGTCGAACAAAGAGAAAAGAGGAGAAAAAAATTAGGGTTTTTGCTTTTGTGAAGAAATCAAGCTCTAAGGTAAGTTTTAATTAATCCTTGTTAGTTATTAATCATTAATTCATGTAATAATTATTATGATGGAATTAGGGTTTTGTAAAATCAGTAAATTAATGATGTTTAATCATATTGCAATGATTAGGGTTTAATTAGAAGCTTATGGGTGTAATTGGTTAGACTTAATTCGCGTTAGAATTTGATTTATATTGGGGCAGAATTTAGGGCTGTGTTGTTTGACTGATATCTCAATGATGGTAATAGCTTTTGTCAAGTTTTCGGTATCTATGACGTAGCTCAGAGAGTCTAGTTTCCAGAACATGCAGCCTTGAAGGTTTTTGAGGTCGGGAAGTCAGTCAAACGTTGGTTGCAAGAAAAGTTGTCAAAACAGTAAATACAGGTCAGATTTTGGTCAAATTACGAGGTGTAAAACCCCCACTTAAAATTCGAATTTAGCTTAGCCATTCTACAGGAGTTTAGTTCTATGTGTTTATTATAAATCCCCCAAAGGAGAGCTTCTAATTTAGAGTCTAAGTATGGTTTTTAGGTCAAAACTTTTTAGTGTGCGATCAGATCTGAAACTGAGTAGTTAAAATTTTGATTTTGTTTGAGGCACTTAAGAAGGGAAATAAATTAGTGAAAAATCGTGGAGTTAGTAGACTCATGGTATTTAACCTGTGATTTTTGGTAGAATTTATAAAGCTCAGTAGGTTTGGTTTAGAGTATCCCGCTATTACATTGCGAACATTCTCCTGTGGGGTCTCAACCTGATAACCTAAGTCGAACTCGGCTGGGATCTATCGAGAATATGCTGGTTGGTGGGTGATCTAGTCTTTTCCCCAGATTTCTTCAGAAATATCGTTATGCACATAAACTATACTACTTTCTAAAATTGTCGATCTAAATTTAACTTAAAATTAAGCACAATCACTCTAATTGAATAATTGTTGGGAGCGAAAAGTTGACAAGTCATAGTTATAAGTAGTGTTAGCATCTTTACTTGTACTTAACGGTGATTTCGTTTTTACGCTTAGCTTGGGACTAGTGAAAAATCGGGGACGATGAATTTATCCGTCAGGACATCCGTAGATTATTCTATGGGCGCTTCTCATTCTATGATCCCAGTGTTGATAAAATAAAGGAAGTCAAACAGGTAGTTAAGAAAAGAAAAAGGAAAATCCAAAAATATTAGGGATAGTTAGTGTACATATAAAAAATGGTGAAAACGGGACTTGTCGAAGCTATTGATTCTTTAGTTCCCCTTGACGAACACTTAGCTACTTTTCGAGGTTATTAGTCGAGGGGGATTGAGATTCTTGGTTTTCTTAAGTGTTTACTTCATAACATTGCGTGAGGACACGGCAATACCTTAGTATGGGGGATTTTGGTATGTGCTTAATTACACATACCTTTTTCCATTAAAAACGAGCCTAAATGACCAAAAATAGACAAAAACTGCCAAATATGTGTTTGTTTTGCATTTGTGTTGTGCAGGAAACGGATATTCACAAAAGGACAAAAAACAAAGCCAAAAACGACAAAACTGAGCACGGAATGGAAAAGTGTGAAAAGACGAAGCCAAATCAAAGCCAAAAAGTCAACCAAGTCAAAAAGTCAACAGAACAGTCAAACAGTCAAAGTCAAAGTCAACCCCGACAAAGTCAGAGTCAACTCCGAGAAACTGAAGCAGAAAAGACAACTTGGGGGACTACAATTGCCAAATCCTAAAGTTATATTACAAAGGAAACAAAGACAAGGGCTGAATTTGCAATTTAGTTAAAATACAAGTAGAGGGGGCATTCCTGCCAATCCCTCATACCTGTATTACAAAAGGGACTGACTTCGCAAATAAAGATATAAGGTTGAGGG
>BQNB010149662.1:0-16139 GCA_026074375.1 Tanacetum coccineum | reverse complement strand
CCAGTTACAGCCAATCTCAGCCATTGTACACACAAAGCCCAAACCCAAACCCAAAACCCAAACCCAAACCCAGTGGGCCCAATACAAGCCCAAGCCCAACAAAAGCCCAAAACTACTTTTTTATAAAACACAAGGACCAAAATGTAAATTTTAGTAAACCTTGTTTTATAATTAAAAATGAAAAAAATAAAGAAAAGGGCCAAATGTGCCAAAGTTTGAAACTTGTTTTATAAAGAAAAAGAGGCAAAAATAAAACACAAGGGCTGAAATTGCAACTTTTCAAAACTCCTTTTTATTCCCTTTTAGTTATAAAACAGCAGGGACCATTTTTGCAATATTACCAAAACCCTCTCTTTATTCTTTAGTTATAAAACGCAGGGACCGAATTTGCAATTTCCTAAAAGTCCTTTTTAATTCTTTAGTTATAAAAACGACAAGGACCATTTGTGTTATTTCCCAAACTCTATTATAACTAAAAAAGGGCTTAAATGAAATGAAAAGAGTAAGAGAGTTGAGGGACCATCTTTGCCTCTTCCCCAATCTTCTCTTTTAAACCCTGCTAACCACAACTGTACCATACCCCGTACCCGCCAAAATCAAACCCACCCTTTCCCACGGTTTCACGCCCATACCACCTCCCAAGTACCCTTCCCAGCTCACCCTCACCAATTCCCACCTCCCCATTGCCCCTATATCCCTCTCCCCTGACAAAACACTCAACCCGAAGCACCCCATCAATGGTGAGATGAAGAGAAGCCAAAGAGAAGGGCTAGGATTGCTTGAAAAGTGTTGTACACTCACAGCCAGCTTATCCCAAGAGCTAGAAGTCTTTGAAGACTTGTATAAAAGAGCCAAGAGAGCAAGCCGAAAAACACACCATTTTTTATCTTGTTTTTACTTTTTCTTAGTTTAAAATTTAATTAAGTCTGCTTTAAAATTGTTGTATTCAGTTATTTTTTAAGTTTTTGTTGTAATACTTGCAGTTTTAATAAAAGTTAAGAGTGTTTGAGAAAATTGCTATTGTCGAAATTTAAAATATCATTCAAGCTGTTTATTTCTGTTTAAATTGCTTAAACATATGTTAAAAGTTGTTAGAATTAATTTGTAATCACTTATATCTTCCTACTTTTACCAAAAATCAGTTAAAACTCTTTTTTATAAAATAAGGGGGTGTTTGGTTTAACCCCAAAATGGGTCAAATATGGTTTATTATGGGTCACAAACACTCAGCCAACTTTGGCTGAGTGTGTAGGCTTTATTAAGCCACCTTAATCACCTATTTTAAGTTGAAAATAAGTTTTTTAAGTGTTTTTTATGTTCTGTCAAAATTTGGAATAAGCCAAATTAATCTTAAGTGCTCAAGCTGTGTAGACAGCTTAAGCACACTTTGTTGTGCTTATTTGAGTGTTACTAGCTCCTTTTAAAAGCCCCCTTGTTCTGTCTTTGGTTTGACCAAGTATGAGTCAAAGTGTATGTATGCATGATCTTTGAAAACCCCCATTTTCAAGCCCCATATTCAGCAGGTTTTAGTCCACCTTATTAGCTTAAACTTTGAAAATAAGTTCATTTACATTCCCTTTTTATCTGTTTGTTTGGGTTAACTTTTAGGTGAAAAGCTCTTTTAGAGCTTATTTGCATAAGCCCAAAAACCCTTAAACCACCTGCATTAAATTCCTCCCCTGGTGCTGAGCACCAAATCTAGCCCCTCTTTTCTAGCTTATTTAGATATTAAGCATTTAAGGATTTTAGCTTTTTATTTAGCTATTACTAGTTCTTTAAGTCCCTCGAATATCTATAGCTTATCACACCCTTTAAGCAAAGCTTATTCTAGCTAAAGTTCCCTTATTTCTGTTATATTTTAAAACTGTCAATATACTTATTCCATTGTCAGCATATTTTTAGGGCTGTATTAGATATCCATAGCCTATATAGGACTCACCCCTTAGCCTATTAACTGTTTCCCATAGATTTTAGCTTATTTTGTTAGCTTAAACCCCAAAAAGAAAGAAAAATAAGCCATAAGCTTATTAAGTTTCTGTCAGTCCAAAAAGCTACTTTTCTAGCTTATTCAGTGAGTAAAAAGCATAAGTGCTTTTACAAAAGTTACTCCCCATAAGCCCTTCTACAACTTTGCTTCTTTGGCTTTTTGATAATAAGCACTTTGGACTTAGTTTGCATATCGGGGTCCACTTTAGGGACTGTTTGTGTAATTTCTTCTTTTATAGTTATAATTGTTAGTCCCTGTGGTTAGTTAGCCTGTTACCCCGTTAGTCCTTGTGTCCTTTTCACTGTTAGTCCCTATAGTTAACTTTAGTTAGTTTATTTAATTTAATTAATATAAATTAGGTTAAAATTTATTTTTAAAATAGTTTTTTTTTTTTTTAAATTGTTTTTTTTTTTTTTTTTTTTTTTTAAAAAAACCCTTTTTTTTTTTTTTTAATTTTTTCTATATCAGTAAATTTGGGCATTTTTATATTTTTAGAATTGTTAACTTTTTCTTTATTTAATTTTATTTTTTCAGAATTTTTATAACTTTTATTTTTTGTCTTTTTCTATTTTCTTAGTTTTAATTAGTTTTTAATCTTTAAAAATTCATAAAAAATCCAAAAATTAATAAAAAAATATTTTTCTTTTTTATAAAATTTTCTTTTGTCATTTAGTGTCTAGGAAAAATATAAAATTTAGTATAAGCTTAATTTTTCTTAAATTTCAGTCTTAGACCCGTTTTACCGGGTGCGTTTTACCGTTTCTTTTCGTTTAGCATTCAAACGACCTCCGTTTTAGTTCTAGTTTTCTTTATTTTTCAAATTAAGTTAATTAGAATTTAATTTTGATTTTTAATTTAATTTAGCATTTATTTTTCTTAATTTTTAATATTTAGGTTTCCCGATACCTGATTCTGTTCCCCGTATTTAATTTAGATTTAATTTTAGGATTTCCCTATAACTAATTTTGTTTCCCGTAGTTTTTAAGATCCCCATTTCCTATATTTGTTTCCCGTAGAATAAATTAGATTTTATTTAATTAATTTTAGTTGTAATTCCATCATATCATATATTCTCCATCATTCAATTTCTCATCAAACCAGGATAACTTTCAATTGCAGCCTCGTTGGGACATACGACCCGGGAATATCTCTTCCGGAATCTTTTTATTATTGATTCTTACTTGTGTATTTTATCCTTTTGTGGAATTTGACCTTTTGCCTTGGTCAAGGGCATTCGGTCAGGATCTGTATTAGGGTTGCTATATAAGTGTGTACTATATTTGAGTTATTATATATAGTGTACTATCTGTACAATCATTTTTTATCACAACTAAATATGCTAAGGTTTGAAGATCAAGAACAAGTCGTGGTTCAACAAGAAGTAGTTTTTAGAAAATAAGAATTTGTTTAAGAAGAAGAAAGACGTTGTTTCTAGAAATAAAAAGACTTGTAGATTCAATGATAAATCTATCAAACTGATTCATTTTTTTCACATGTGATGTGCTAGAAAATCATATATGATTTTACATTATTTTTCTTTTCGTTACAATTATCATATGTGATATTTGAAAGTAATATGTTTTATGTTTGATTTTTATATGGACAAGTGTTAGAAATTCTCTTTTACATTATATTCGTTGATTTGGATCTTACATACATGTGAATCTATTATATATCACATGTGATATTTGTATTTTACAAGTTGGTAGCAAACTATCATATGTGATTTCTTTCAAAAATCACATATGATTTAACATGATCATCACTAATTTATCAAATCATCATACCTGATGTTTAAACAATGATAACATGTTTTCTGTTCTAATGCTTTTACTTACAAGTGATTATGAATGTGCGCAATAAAACTTAAACAAAATAGACATAATATCAAAAATCACATCCGGAAATGTTTCGCCATTTTCATTTCAGCATAAAACATGACGACATAGAACCAAAAAAGCTAAACCATTATTGCAAGACAATGTACCAGTTTCCAATGGTTTACAAAAATCGTCCGTAGACGTCAAAACTCCATACGGAGATTACAAGAGAAAAATGGATTATACATTTTAACCGTGAAATGAAGATTCATGAGCCTTCTTCAAATGACTTCTTGGCCTTTGGATGCTCTTGCAAGTGTTTAAGATGTCTAGACAACCAACCATTCTATATACAAAATAAAAAGAATCTGATTTAATTTTCTCAAGCACATTAATCATATATGATTAAAATATAATGATTAAAGAAGTTAACTTTCAAGCAGATTATCATATATGATATTATACAGACAAGTAATTTTTCAAACCAATAATATCAACAAAATCTCAATAAACGCTTAAAACCTAACTTATACATATGATGATATATTATAATGTTAAAGAAGTTAACCTTACAACAATTATCATATATGAATTATACACACAAAATAACTTTTTCAAAACCAATAATATTCAACAAAAATCACCATAAAGCGCTTAAAACCTAACATATCATATATGATACAGTATATAAGTTTTTGCAATTTTTTCAGGGAACTTATCATATGTGATTTTTTTACTAACACGTCATTTCGTCTTTAAAATCACAACATCATCAACAAATCCTTTTTAAATAGTAAAAACTTAACTTTTAATCACATATTTTCTTTATCAACATCAGCAATACTCATCCATAAAAGTTACATCATCACTATACCATCTTCAAATATCAAAATATATTCATTATAAACAGTATAAACACAATAACTTCAACAAAAAACACAATATGTTCATCACAAATTCTATAAAATAGTAGGCTTCATCATTTATGCATAAATAACATTAAAATATATAAATGAAGTGTTTTATACCTGACTTAGTGATGTTAAGCTTGTATTTCAACGGTTTTTTACTTGAAGCTTTAGATATAAGCTTAATCGTTAAGATTTTTCTTCAACAACATCATCGACATCTTGTTTTTTCATTTTTTGACGTGATTTGTGAATGATTTTTGATGTGTGTGTGTGTGTTTTTAGTGTGTATTTTTTGATCGGTGTAAAACTATGTGTTGTGTGTGTTTTAAGTGTGTGTTTGGTGAGAGATAATACTAGATCTGAATGAGAGGAGGTGTAAGTGATTGAGGGAGTGGTAGGTGGGTGAGGTAAATGGCTAAGATACCCTTTTGTCTTTTTTTGTTTTTCTTAATTAAAAAAATCCTTTTAATCTTAGCATTTGATTGATTTTTGATGGAAGGTTGAGATTGATCCCCAGTACCCAAGAAAAAGGAAGTATCCAAAATAACCCTCCTCATATTTAAAAGAAATTAAAATGCAAATGACATAAATTCCCTCTAATTTACCTGAACGAAATGCACCCTAAGAGCCGACTTTTAACTTTTCACGTTACAGTTACAAAAAAACTCTTGTGCCAGCAAAACAATTGTACATTTCACCATTTATTTGCTAACATAGGCACATGGTTGCCAAATGCCAATACACGCCTACAACTCAACTGGATTGACCGTTGAGTAAGTGCAACTTCGAATTATAATTTGTACAACTTTTGCTCTTTATCATTAGGATTTAGGACAGAAAAATTCGATTTTGCTTCTAGTTTAATTTTGTATACCTGTATGTACATTCTTACAAGAAAAAGATATCAAGCATGTATGTTGAAACCCAAATATACCAATATACAATGTCAAAACCCTACATTACATCAAATAAATGCTTTTTCTTTTGTATCATTTACGCATTTTTAGTTTTTTCAAGCTTTACTTTCGACTGGGTGTAATAAGGCACCCACTCACACGTTCTTAGTAATGTTTCACCTCCAACCGCGCATCTATGGCAAGGAAAAAACGGGAAGTCGGTGGACTGATCGACTGTGTGTGATTTTGGATTTTATGGGGTATACTTGTGTGTTACGTAGGGTATATTTGAGTAGTGAAGTTGATTGTCTTATACTCTTATTACATCTTGTTGGTGATGGAATGAAAGATGATGCGACACTAAGTTAGCGATGATGATGTTTTTTGGGTAAAGAGTTACCCCGGTAAATAAAGCTATGATGATGTTTGTTACCACTACACCCGGTTTTATTAGAGCACAAGGTGCACTAACATGCATGTTACTGCCACTTGTGCACCACATAAGTTTTTTCCCACTTAACATAAACAAACATAATTTACCCAAAAACAGGCGCATCAGTAAATTGTATTAACTTACAGTTTTGAGGCCCATTATTTTTTTTCCTTTTTTTTCAAACAACTAATATTTCATTAATATAAAAAAAATACAAATTACAATAAAAAAACATACGATATATAAAAAAAATACAAATTATGATAATTAAAAATACAATACGATAATAAAAACTACGTCGACGCCTACGAACGGTTTCTATAATTTCGATGTATTTCTTCTTTTTGCATCTCGATGCTTTTTCATGAGCCAAATCTCGTTTGAGTCAAAACTCGGTAGACATCGAATCCTCAAACACCGACGTGTTACTCCCCGAGGTACTCGACGTGCTCTTGGATTTGGTCTTTTTTACCGCACGTGCTCCCGGGAGACCCGGTCTCTTGTCTTCGCCGAATAGCTCGGCGTTTCCTCTGACGGTTTCTCCCTCGACGTGAACCGTCGGAACCGGATCAGGCGCATATCACTTGGGGCAATGTCGCAATATCTCCCACGAAGACTCTTGAGTAAACGTTCTACCTTTAAACTCATCCTTAAACGTCTTTTTTGTTCGCGTTAAAACATCAATCTCATTTACACCACTTTTACCCAAACGCAAAAAATGTTTGTTATTAAACATTGGTGCTGAATAGTGCATTAAACCTTAGACACCTTGCCCCAAAAGCACTCCATCTTTTGGTCTCTTCCGACACTTGGATCCTCGAAAACCGCAGCGAAACACGTAGCTAGTAGTTCCTCCTCTTCGCTTGTCTAACATTGAATTATTTTGTCTTGGTGCTTGTTGTGTTGGATGACGATTCTACTTTTACGGATCTTTTTTGCGGGTTTTTTAGGGCTCGGTTTGAGGTGGTGGATCGATTTGGGTTTGTTGTGGTGGTTTTTGATGATATTGTGGTGGGTTTTGTTAAAGTTGTTGAAATAGTTGTTGTTCGTATTGTTGTTGGTTTCATTGTTCATATGTCATATTCAACAAGTTAAATTGTGTACCAAACGATGGATATTCTAAGAACGAGATTGCATGTTAAGATGAAGGTGTTGCGAGATTTGAAGAAGATGATGATTTTGGGTTTGAAGGCATCCCAGCGTAAGAATTAAACCAATATCATTTGGATGTGGAGGTTGAGATATTTTTTGGCTATATGAATGTGATGTATGATTTGTGTGTCTTAAAATATGTGTGTAAAAGGGGTATATATAAATAAAGTGGGAGGGGGGAAAAATTGAAAAACTAGCCTTTTTTCAAATGGTAAAAAACAAATTTCATGAAAAACTAACCGTTACTTGTTTAAAAATTAAAAAATAAAAACAATTGCACTCACCAGCGCTAGTTAGTAAACCAACGAGCATGCCAACGAACCCCGACCAACGAGCAAGCCTAACGTAGGGGGAGGGGGTGGGGGGTTTACCGCACCTCGTCCTCTTACTCGCTCTGTATATCGGATGTATTCTTCTTAATTTTTCTTTTTACATTTTGTTTTATTGACAATAAAGAGAACTCTACTCGAGTTAATCTATATAATATAAAAAGATACAGTCCTTTCATTGAACGTGCAAATGCTCTTTATGAGTGGGGAAGTGTTGATTATGAGTGTATTGGTTTAAATCAACTATTAAAGAATACTAACAGATTCAGTCCCATCGAGTCTTGAAGATTATCATCCAAGTGAATATCATTCTAGCAACTCACATTAACCATCCAAGAACATGAAGATCCTGGAGTTACATGTCTTCCCATTTAACATAATTGATTCCAGTAATCAATGATCAATACCTAATCCACCTAAATCATTATCATCTGAGCAACCTAAAATAACCCAAAAAACAATCGAACACTAACTATCATATCAACAATATAAGGGTGATTTCGTTTCAATCGTGTGCCCATCTAATCGTTTCCGATTACAAGTTAGGTTTGTTGCTTTGGATTTTTTGGATTCTTTTATATTTGTGTTCTTATTATATGTATATTTTTTTGATGTATTAGGGTTATTGAAAGATTTATCAAGCCCGCAATTGTTGATGATACACCAAAGGTAATATCATGATTAAAATTTTTAAGGTTCTAATGTAGGAAGGTTTCATATAAAACCGGCCTCTAAGTGTAGTACATTTGGGGATTTTTATTCTTTGAAAAGTTTATTGTGTGTGGGAACATAGTATAATTGTAGGATGTAGATTAAGTGTTTGATGAAATGTTTCTTTTGAGATAATACAAATAATCATATAAGCAGGCTAAATAAGCTCATCTAAACGCCCCCCATATAAGCTTATAAGTTTGAAATCAAGCAGAAAAAAAAAGAAGCAATCCTAAGCACTTATAAGCTAAAAATTACCTTTAGGAAATAGTGTTTGGATTTGCTTATTTTGTATAAAAAGACATCGTCTTATAGAAATTATCAATCTAAAGTAAAATAATGCGCGTGATAATAAAAAAAATGTACTTACATAACCGGTTAATGAAATGATGCCTTCAAACGACTTATTATACTATTAGCAGGTCATCATCGAAACCCAATCTTGGGAAGTATTAGACTCCTTTTTATATATATAAAGAAGCATGGTGTTTATAGGTTGATTAAGAAGCATTAAAATTTGTGTGATTATGTAGTTGGATTGCATTGTTGGCGTATGTGCAGGGCCTTTCTCTTGGGGCCTTGCTGTTGGTGGAGAAGGCACATGTCCAGAACTCAGCTTACCTAATGCGGATATTTTATTGAGGAACGATAAGAAGGGGCAAACTGCCCTTCACGTGGCTGCAAAAGGCCAGAATTATGATGCGGGGGAACACGGCTTTGCATATAGCAGCGCGTAAAGTTTGTGTTCAGGTAAATATTAGCTCAAATACTTTAAACGTCTAATTAAGAACTTTGGAGTGGTTATTACAGATGCTTTTCGATTTTCATAGTATCCTATAAAATGACATGGTATCCTTGCTTATGAGAATCGCTCAAACACACAATTGTAGTGGTTTTCATAAAGTTTACATTTTTTGTAGGTCATTAGTTACTGAACTTGTTGGTTTGTGCTCATGTCATACGGATATTTATACGGCTAGGAATACGTGAGCCTACGGGGTGACACACGTATACACATAGATATCACTCTATTGGTATATATATAATAATAATATAAGTGTATATTTATTATATATGTATTTAATACTCGATTAATGTATATAGTAATACTAGTTGCAAAGCCCGCTCGATGGGCGGGCTCGTTTTGTGAATATCGTTTACAAAAAATAAGTAAAGGTAAATCTATTATAAACATACCAAGATATATATTAAATGCACTAAGAACTAAAAGAAATGAATGTTCATCCGATATAAGAAAATGAAAATTAATAAATCGTCCTTTAAAAACAAAGTATATGTTGTCAGTTCAAATAAGAAATACAAATTCTTTGTACTCAAAGTTGGTTGTTAATTTTGTGTATTTACCATCTTTATTACGACAAATAATCTTCAATCCCTTTCTGCTCTTGAATTTTAAGACAACAACATATAATTGACCATGCAAAAAAACTGGTCTGCAAAGAAACAACCCAACTTGCGACATTGTTTAGAGTCGTTCTTTTACGTTTGACCATCTTACTTCAGGCGAAGTTGAATACAGAAACAACCATAATACTGTGTAGCACCATATTCCACCCGTTCTAAAGTATAGAGCAACAAAAGCAACAAAGACAGTTTAGTCGCTAATATTTCGTCGACGTATTGACCTAATTTGGCCTATGAATATAACACATATTGAGGTATAACCATTATCGCCTATTACATCAGTAGTGGCGTGTATGTGACAAGCATTTGTTTTGCCTACATTTCTGACCTACAACGCGAGTTTATAATTGGTCTGATAACAATTATTTTCGAATTGCTTGCCTTTTTCAAGACTAAATTTTGAGGATATTGTTTAAGTATATGTGTGTGCTTTATAACATATTTTTGAAAGGTAGCTCATAGATACATTAATGAAATGATCTATATGAAATTTTATGTACGCTTCATGCTTGATAAACAAAAAAACCAATTATTCTTAGCCAATAGGCTTATAATGGGTAGAGATTAACAAAACAAAATAGTTATTGTTCAATACGCTAAATGCTAAAAAGTATTGTAATAGATAAACGCTAATAGGACATTACACTTAGACAAGTGCAGCGGACAAACCCTAATCCTTATACAACTACTAATACCAAACAAAACAATAAGCATTGAACAAACCCCAATCCTTAAAAACATATAACTCATTGAAACTTCATTCAATTCTGAACTCATAACAACTGAAGCACAAATACTTATCGAATCCTTATCAGTATCAACCATACCAGATCCCCTACTTGAACCTGAATTCTTAATACAAACTGAACCAATAGATGAACCTTAAACATTTATATATTCCACCGAAACCTTATGAAGCTGAACAAAACATCTAGAGTACACTGAGCAGTCCTTATACACTGAACCAATACTACTCACTGAACCATTTTGAAACATCAGAGTACACTGAACAATATAATTTTGAACTGAACTTTTTAAGGGACCTGAGAAAGATCTACAAATTGAATCCATTTTCCACATTGAAACTCTATATCTAGTTAACTTAACACATTTAATTTTGTAGGCAATACCCACATTCTTTTTGTACCATCTGTTATAATAGTAAACTGAAACAAACAACTAAACACATTCAAATTCCATGATTGCAAATTTTAGAGGAGTAAGAAAAAGGAAAAAATTAATCTAGTTAGATAATTAAAGCAAACAATGTCTACATTATGAACCAAAATCGATAAAGACACAATACAGTAATTTGAAACTCTAATAAGTCATTGTATGGCATTAATGTGTTTGTCCGTTTTAAAGTTATAAAGCCAAGCCACTTGCTGAAGTTCATGAGGAGTCAATCATGTGACCTTTTGGCGGTCAACCTCAACCTGAATATAAATTGATCATTAAACTTGCATTCGGTGAAATTACAGATACAGAAAAATCACAGATATGGCACTATTATTGTACCTGGTAACATATGTCTTTAACGGATATGGACGTCTTTTTTAGTTTATGTGTGCGAGAGATATATGCCTGCCACTCAAGGCTCAACCAAAAGAAACATATATACACCGTTAAAATAATATAGAAAAACCCATCCAACAATGATATAAATCTGAAAACTGTGATCTCGTGTACCCTCGACAGTTATGAATTCAATCAGTAAGTGACAATAATTGGCAAAACCGAGTAAAAAAGTTATATATTAGATAGAGTAGCACCAACCTTTCATGAATAAGCATATCAAGAGTACTTTTTTCTCATATGAGTGCATCTCATGGAACTTCTCAAGAAGTGGCTCATGCTTAAGAAAAGCGATATTTTTCATGTGATAATAGGTATGGTGGTTTCCCTTCACCTTCTTCTTTGGGTCCCATGGGAAAACGCCTTTGAAGATACATAATTTCCTATTCAAATGAACACCCAAGATTTAATATGCTATAAGCAAAAACTCAAAAATGTATAACATTATCATTTATGACCCAAAACATCAAATATTGTTTTCAGACTAAAAGTTAGCAAGACCCTTCATTTGTTACCACAAGTCTTGAAAACTACGATTGTCTACTTCCATTCAAAGCAAACCAAAGTACAAAAATGCGTACAAATGATCTCTAAACAAAGCAAATAAAGCTTGATTACCTTTTAAAAAAAGTTCCACTTATAATAAAAAGAGTATAAAACATTACATTATAAACACAATTTTTACTTCTTTAGGCCATTTATTAGCAAATTCATAGAATTCCATTCTTCTAGAGAGTGTCTGTTTTAGCTTATTTAGCGAGCTTTTGATCGTATGTAACTGAAAGAGCTCACAAGATCCCTTTTTTGGCTTAAAGATAATCAAGTTGACCTTGTGGCTTATTTGAAGAGATAAGTTCAATTTGCTAACCTTAAACGCTAAAAAAAGGGCTTTGCCAACTTTTTGAAATTAACATAAGCTCACACAACCATTACATAAACCAACACAAATGCACATACAGTAAACAACAAATTTAAAGAATGAAAAATACCTCAACACTTTAAGAGGAACTTGAAGGTACTTAACAGTTTGAGATGTTGACTTATTGTTGCATCAATGGCTGTTTAGGGCCGTTTGGTATCGAGTGTAGTGCTGTAGCAAGGGCTGTTTGGTACCGAGTTTAGAGCTGCAACATGGCTGTTTGGTACCGAGTTTAGAGCTGCAGCAGGGCTGTTTGGTACCCAGTTTAGAGCTGAAGCAGGGCTGTTTGGTATCGAGTTTAGAGCTGCAACAGAGTTGTTTGGTACCGAGTTTAGAGCTGCAGCAGGGGCAATTTGGTTACCGAGTTTAGAGCTGCAGAAGGGATGTTTGGTACCTAGTTTAGAGCTACAGCGGGGCTGTTTGGTACAGAGTGCAGTGATTTGATGGCACAATTATTGCTGAGATAACTCATGCAAAAGTATATAAAGATAACCTTATGTTTAGATATGATGTTAAATAAGCAGTAAAGATTATACAAATAAGAACATTTCATGACCTGTTTTCTATATATCCATTTCCCCCTCTCTTATGAGATCCATCCTGACCTGTTACAAATAACCACATCCCGAATTAATTTCTTTATGTCTAAATTTTGTTTATTTATACAAAAAACTCTATCTAAAGTCATTAGCTCATTAGCGGCGTGTCAACCAAAAACAACTGGGAATGTGACGCAGGTAAGGAGGGTGTGTGGAAATAGAGCAGAAATATATAGTCTTGTGTTTTCTCCTACCGCCAAGTGGCTAGCCGTCACTAACCGTAGTGTTGAACATTCTCTTTACACGATTACGCCAAGATCATACATCAAGCTATTGTAAAAAGAAAAATGGACACTATTGTCATAATAATTAAGCATAAGAATGCCAAATATGATACAAAGAGTAAGTGTAAGTCAATGACCTTGTGCTCTTGACCTGATACAAAGTAAAAAGAATGTATCTTACTCAACCTAAACATGTCTCTATGAACAAAAGCAACATAATGAAAAAAACAAAAAGTACAAATTGAGTTTTTTGTATCATATTAAACATAAGCATTAAGCTTTGCATTATAGTTTATCCAAACCAATCAAACCTTAAATTAAAGAGACGTTACTATTGTATGTAGCACTTAATTTTTTTCGTGCAGGAATTTCATGAACATGTAATATGCCTATTTGGAGAGCTTTATTTTTTGTTCAATCAGATTTAAAATTATAACTGTACAAAATCCATAAATAACAATAAAGATATCAAAAATCGCAGCTTCCATAATAAAATTTCTTTCTTTTTACCTCTACGATTACCCAAAACACATGTCGAACTTTTGTTAGAACAACAATCTGAGTTTGTAATTCATAAAATCCTTTGGTACCCGCGACACATGAGGCTGGTGTAGCAACATACCGAACTGGGTTTGTGGTATTGCGTGGTGCTGCAATTCCAGTTGTGAAATTTGGCCACATAACGTGGTTGATTGTGATGTGGAACTGCGACCTTAGACAGATGTGATGACTGGTGATTATTCAGCATCATGAGATTACCATGTAACAGGTTCTGCTGCCTTTGTTGATCAAGAAACTACATCGATTGCGCTTTTGAAAATTTTACGCTAACATTATTCCATCAGCTACTTTCTGGTTAGAAAAAAGGTAATGGTATCAGGTATGAAAAAAGATAATCACGTTGAGATAAAAATATTCATGGCATTACCTATTGATGATAGTTTACGAAAATGAGTAGTAGCCTTATGCTGCAGACTGTTATCTAGAGACCAAACTCCTGCAATCATTGTCGGAAGATTTTCCAACTGCAATCAACACGATCATAGTAAAAGTTAGAACTTACATCAATAGTACATGAAGTTTGTTGTTAATCTAGAAAGTACAACCACAATGTTTCTTCACAAGCCAATTAAGGTAACCTGGATGACGGTTGCTGAGGAGCCTGCCCAAATTTCCTTCATGGACAAAAGGAATCATAAACGTATAGGTTAAGAGTGTCGCAATGAAAACAATCGACTCACTCACAGTTGCCCAATATGTCATTTCATAAAACATGTCAAATTAATAGATAAAAGGAAAATGGTCAAACAATATTTCTAAAGATTCTAAAGTAAAATTCTTATTTCAGTACTAAAAAACAAATAAGCACAAGCTATTTCTCTATCAAAACACTAAAATATGAGTTCATATGTTCAATAAAAACAATAAGCTAATAAGCACTATAACCACTCTTATGTTTATCAAAAATTGTTTAAAGAGGATTACGGTTCAAGAAATCAAAACAAACCTTGAATGGAAAAATTGTCTAGAGTGGATTAGGGATTGATAGAAATCAAAACAAACCTTAAATTCAATTTAATCATCAAACACTAAATTCATAAACCCATAACTTATAATCAAAATTGAACAAACCTGGTAGAGGAGTATTTGTGTTAATCCGTAACCTAGAACAAATCTGGTCGTTTGTGTGATAGTTATGGGAGATTGATTTTAGGTTTGACTGTGATTTGAATTTCAACTAATCTCAGAATGTAATGGCTTTGCGTTTATTTTGGAAGTGATTTGCGGTTTCATTTTAACTCATTAAATGTGACGAATTTAATGGGTTGAAAATGGTTTTTGTATTTTTTTTCCCTCTTATACAAGTTGATAAACTTTATCTATTTTGTTTTTTAAAATCATTCCACAACTGCCATGGTAGTCTAGTGGTAGATACATATGTTTTGGGTGCATAGACCAGGTTTGAATCTTGTCAAAGCCTTTTTAGCACCAATTTATTTCTAGGATTTCCACTTATGTATACGTGGCAAAATTAATGCACACGTGGACACATAAAAATGCTTAGGTGGCTTTCTTGGCTGCCTATGTGGATTAAAAGATGCTTAGGTGTCTTTAAAAGGTGATGACATGGATTAAATTGTGGGTGAGGCGGTATTCTTTGATGATTATGTGGCATTTATGTTGCATGAGGTGGTATTGTTGTATCCTGTTATATATAATGTAAGATAAGTGTATATATATTATGCATATTAATATTCCAACGATAGAATACTAACGGTCATTAATTAGTTCGCTTACGAATAATTAACTGTAAGGATTTTTAATTAATGGGCAATTAAAAGTAGTTATCTAGAAAAATCAAAAAGTCAACACCAATGGTGTTTCTTGTACTTTTTGGGCCGATTATGGTAAAGGAAAGAAGAGGGGCCAAAAGTGTCAAGATTAGGTTGCTTTTTCCCAAAGCTATGTAACCCTAATACTAACACTATAAATATATGATCCCTATACCTCATTATTAATCCAATTCCCTCTCTTCTTCTCTTGTTGTGGTCGAACAAAACAAACACCCTTAGGGTTTTGGCTTTTTCGATTACTTTTTGTATTCTTCGTACGTTGGTTCGTGGAACTAGCATTCGGGTGATATTGGTTGACGTGTAGTGTGGATACACGTAGAGGTTGTTTATTTTAGCAACTGGAAGAGGTTTCGGTATTATCACGGGTTTAATACAAGTGCATATTCTTAAGAAGCTCCGGTTCTTGATTTAGCTTGTTTGCTAAAAGGTGCGCTTTTGGTTTATTATTTATGTTAATTATAATTGTTATATGAGATTAATCGGTGTGTATCTCGTATAATATTATGTGTAATATTAGGGTTATTAGATCTGGAATTTGAAGGTGAAGGGTACTGATGTGGTAAGCTATACCCAACGCTTTCAGGAGTTGGCCTTGTTGTGCGGGAGGATGTTTCTCGAAGGGTCTGATGAGGTAGAAAAATATGTTGGGGGACTACCTCACATGATTCAGGGGAGTGTGATGGCTTCTAAACCAAAGACCATGCAAGAAGCAATTGAGATTGCTAATGTTTTGATGGACCAAAAGGTCAGTACTTTTGTTGACCATCAAGCTAAAAACAAAAAGGAAGCTTGATGACAACTCAA
>BQNB010149660.1:0-13732 GCA_026074375.1 Tanacetum coccineum | reverse complement strand
CGTCAATTTTTAAGTCTTGTCGGTAACTATCGAAGGTTCATTGAAGGATTTTCCAAGATGGCCAAATCAATGACCAAGCTAACCCAGAAGAAGGTCAAGTTTGACTAGGGTGACAAACAAGAAGCCACTTTCTAGTTATTGAAGCAGAAACTGTGTAGTGCACCTATCTTGGCCTTACTTAAAGGAGCCGAGAACTTTATTGTTTATTGTGATGCTTCGCATAAAGGATTAGGTGTTGTGTTGATGCAAAATGAGAAGGTGATTGCTTATGCATCACTACAACTGAAAATTCATGAGAAAAATTATACAACACTTGGAGTTAGGAGCAGTAGTGTTCGCTCTAAAGATTTGGAGACACTATCTGTACGGAATAAAGTGTACCGTGTTCACTGATCACAAAAGTTTACAACATATCCTTGATCAGAAGGAGTTGAACATGAGGCAACGTCGTTGGTTAGAGTTGCTCAGTGATTATGATTGTGAAATTCGTTATCACCCAGGAAAAGTAAATGTAGTGGCTGACGCTTTAAGCAAAAAAGAACGGATTAAACCATTACGTGGTTCGAGCCTTAGTTATGACTATTGGTTTGGATATTCCCAAGCAAAGTTTGGAAGCTCAGACTAAGGCAAGAAAACTAAAAAACCTCGAGGCTGATGATGTGGGGGGTATGTTGGTTAAAACTTCAAGAGAATCAAAAAACCCTAGGAAAGAAAAGTTGGAACCGTGTGCTAACGAAACACTGTGTTTGAATAACATAAGTTGGTTGCCATGCTATAGTGATCTAAGGACCTTGATTATGCATGAGTCCCACAAGTCAAAATATTCTGTTCATTCGGGTTCCGACAAGATGTACTTGACATGAAGAAATTATATTGGTGGCCCAACATGAAAGCCGATATAGCCACTTATGTTAGCAAGTTTTTGACGTGTTTAAAGGTCAAAGCTGAACACCAGAAACCATCTAGTTTGTTGGTGCAACCTGAGATACCTCAGTTGAAGTAGGATAATATCACCATGGATTTTATCACCAAGCTCCCAAGGACGTCAAATGGCTATGATACCATTTGGGTAATTGTAGACCGGCTTATCAAGTCTGCACACTTCTTACCGGTGAGGGAAAATGACCCAATGGACTAACTGACAAGACTGTACATGAAAGAAGTAGTCACGAGACATAGAATACCAGTCTCAATCATGTGTGGCCGTGATGGTAGATTTACGTCATAGTTCTGGAAGTTATTTCAGAAGGCCTTGGGTACTCGCTTAGATATGAGTACTGCTTGCCATCCGCAGACTGATGGACAAAGCGAAAGAACCATTCAGACACTAGAAGATATGTTACGCGCTTGCGTGATAGACTTTGGAAATGGTTGGGATAGACACTTACCGCTAATTGAGTTCTCATACAACATTAGTTATCATACAAGCATCAAAACTGCACCATTTAAGGCACTTTATGGCCAAAAATGTTGTTCACCTATTTGCTGGGCCTGACTAGGAGGAGATTGTTCAGCGAACTAGTCCAAAAATCTTTTTACAAAACTACGAGAAAATCATTCAAATCATAAGCATAATTAAGCTGCTCTATGATAACAATAAAGAGTTACGTCGATGTGAGGTGGTCAGTCTTTGGAATTTCAAGTTGGAGATAGGGTTATGTTCAAAGTTTCACCTTGGAACCGGGGTTATCCGTTTTGGAAAACGGGGGAAGTTGAACCCCGTGACGAGATATATTAGACCTTTCAAGGTGTTAGCAAAAGTAGGAACCTTTGCTTACAGATTCGGACTTCCTTCACAATTAAGAAGGGTTCATAGTACTTTCCACATATCCAATTTGAAGAAGTGTAATGCGGTTGTCGTAAGAGACTTCTACAAGAAGTTTTACAACTCCCTAGACAGAGTACCTAACAGTTGTAGTAGTAGTATATGCAAGACTCGGGGGTTGTTATCGTTCTCTAGGGGAATAGGTTGGGAAGGCTTGATCGCAGTCTAACATAATTCTAAGGGTTAAGAGAAGATTATTTTTGTATTTTTGTATTTATAAGAAAGTTAAAAATCACATATTTGAGAGGTTTAGTTGGTTTTAGCTATTATACCAAATAATAAACTACACTAATGGTGATAACAATATAATAAAAAGATTATATTCATTTAATCATGTATTACTCCCAGATTGCATTCTCTAAGGTTTGTTGGCTTTGTCACATTTGGATGATCTATTGTAATAATTTCCCTAAGTCTATGAACAGATTACACGAACCCGCCGTCTAATTAATATTCCGTTGAGGCAAAAACACAAAGTAAGGTAGTATGAAGCCTATTACCCACCCCCAAGAGTATATTAAATGCATTTGAAATATATTAAAAGTGAATCAACCATATAAGGGGCAAGGTAGTATGAAGACTATTACCCGATGGTATCCTTTCTACACAATTATGTTTTCCTAGACATATAATAAAGATATTAGAAAAAATCTAGTTTTCAAATGCCAACATGCATATTCATCAGAAGAAGGAACACCACTTAGATCTACATCCTAGGTCTTCATATAACATAAATGATACAATAAGGAGTTTAGCCAAGCATTGTTATAGATTATAAAGGCAAGCTAAAATAATGAATCAATCAACAAGACATATTGATTGAGTAGATAGTCTGTACTTCGATTAAAAACATGCAATTTGAAGGATCTGGTACAATAAGGTTTTGAAGCCCTAAAATCATCCTAAGAAGCTGCCAAATGAACTAGGGTTCGTCCCCCTTTTTTACTCTAAAGTTACAACCATAAAACCCTCATTTCGGGTCTATATTTATAAGAATATCTTTGTGACGGTTTTTTTTGTCGCAATTTTAATCGTGACCTCGGTCATAATGTAGAATCTTCTAGGTTCCGGAGTTAAATCGGTGCGGACGGTGGTTGTCGCGTCAAGAAATTGTTGTGTGATGCCCGTCACTAGATGAAGTGTGACGGCGTTCGTGTATAGATAGTGGTACGCCGTCTCCAGCCGCTGAGACTTTAAATATTGTAGAGGTCTTGGTGTTGGTTCGTAATCTTGTCCTTTTCTTCTCCAAATGAGCCCAAAGTCACATGTATTTCCTCCAAATGCCTTCCAAATGCTAAATACATGAAAAGGAACGATTAGTTACTATTTTGGGCAAAAAAATGTGACACAGATTTAGGGGGTTAAATGCCTTAAAAATAGTTCGTTAATAAATGACCCCTATCCAATACCCTACACTTGGGATTTGTTGCGTCCCTTAAAGGAGGAAAGAAAATGAGCTTTTTCTCCTTAGGAATAGTAGTATTAGGGTCTTTAAACTACTCTTTAAAAGTAATTTTACAACACAACCTTTAGACCTTGTAATATAGCAACGGAAAAGCATTACACTAGCACTTCCTTAAGTGTTTTGGGATTCTCTCTTTCTTAGGGTGGTATAAAAAAAAATTATAACAACTATTGGGGGAAACGGAAATAAACACTCATTGCCTGTAAATGTGCATAAAATTATACCATAGGCTTGGTAAATGATCAAACCTCCACAGCTAGGCGCAAGCATAATTCATTACTATCTAAGAGGTCTTTTAAAGGGGTTGTGGGGTGTAGGTGTAAGATAGCATATAATGGAATGGAATACGGATAGGTACATTTTAGGTGGTTTGGGATGAATTAGGATGTGAAAAGGGTTAGCTATTTAGTTTATGAATTACACGTTGGTTAGGTTGCTTTAAGCCAAGACTCGGACGAAGATATACAAACTCTACACAAAATCCTACATCAATCTCTTTTTTTTGAATACATAATACATCACAACATGGGGTTTATAACACGTACCCCTACACTTTAGCTTTTACATACTCGATAATTACAATCTAACTAATGACCTGATTTGAGGTGGATCAAAATAACATGGAGATCATCTAACAAACGTATAGGGATATTGACTTAACTTTTCTTCCCCATTCTTCCACGAAATAAATACTACCATGAATCTAAATCGTCCCAAAATAGTATTTACAAGGATAAGGACTTAGCATAGGTGTACTCAAATAATTAACTTTGGGTTAAAACAATAATGTACTAAAAGTGAGTACATACAAGGTAGGCTATCTAAGTTAGCGATTTAGGTGTTAATTGATTGGTTTTAAAGGGTGACAATGCCTTCATTAATTAGTTTGCCTTAACTAGGGAAAATTTAGAAGAACCGTGAAAAAGGATAGGCTTCGGTGGGTTGTACTAGGGGTTATCCTGCACTAAAAATGAGTACATGGAAAGGGTGTGGGATAGTTACATGATCGGTGTGACCATCATAACAATTACAAGTTTAAAACATGGGTTAATCCTAGTGCCTTTTATCTAGCAAATCCTAATGCTTACTATGCGGTCTCGGGATGCATCACAATAATAGTTATAGAATTTAATACATTACCGGTTAAATTTCATTATAGTTTTTAAACGATCTCAATGCTCAGGGAAGAAAAGGAGGACGCAAAACCACATATACACTTCCGTATATTACGACGGAATAGATACACATGATTGCTCATCACTTAACTCGAGGAGAAAGCTAAGTGTATAAAAATATTGTGGGTTATCAATATTAGATACCCAAATTCTTTTAGATTTTAAAAGTCGAACCTCACATTTATCAGGGTGGAAATTCTGTGGTTTTTATGCTGAGTACTTATACATTCATATCCTGAGCTGAGACGGCTAATAATACCGGTTTTCGTCTGGGTATATGTGTACATAAAAATTTTTTAAATTTGGGTTTCAAAATTACTTTTTTTTTGCTATGTTTCGATATATTACCCATCATTTTAAGGATAAAGAAAATGGCAAATGAAGGAATATTTTCTAAGGCTTATTTCCCCCCTACACTTAAGTTGAACATTATCCCTAATGTTCTATAGAAGTACCCGTAAAAATAAATAAAAGGAAAAAAGGAAAAACAAGGAAAAGAAACTAGTACTCCCCTGGTTTGCTCAATAATGGAGAAGAAACATGCGATAACTGGTTAAATCGTCCTCCAAGAATCATACAATGAAACTTCCTAAGAACTTCTAAGCTTCTTCTCATTAAATATAACCTATAATCAAAGACAAAGACAACTACACCAAGCATAAAATATGCGATATAATAATATATAGTGTCAAATTAGGGTTGACTCTATAAAGAAAAAAAAAAAAAAATAAAAAAAAATCAAGTAAAGATAGGATATGAGGACTTGTTTTTAAACTAAGGATTTGCAAGTTTTATAAAAGATATTACAACCTTTCTTTTATGGTCGTTTGTACAAAAAGTATTATTTTTCAAAAATACTTCAAATTTTTGAGTTTTCCTGTAACTGGGCGTTTGACGCCGTCAGAGATATCTTGACCCCGTCACAAGTGTCGTGGTGACAGCGTCGCGTGTAAATCGTGGGAGCAGGTCTCACATCAATTTTTTGGAAATCTTATTTTTTTTTGTTTTGATGAAAAATTCCCTACAGTCATTCTTATAAGTTATTTTCCTGTACAAAATGCTGCATAACAACCTGAGAATTAATAATTCAATCATATGACTCGAATTAATCTAAATAATTTATTTCAAATGTTTGAAATTGGTTCTAAAAACTGGATATTTCCCCTATACTTATTTTGTTGCAAAGTACATTTGATTGCAAATAAGACGAAGTTACTAACAAACACAACATGATTACAGAATAATTCAAACATAATAAAACAAATAATAAAGAATTAAAACACACAAGACACTCCCAATATGCGGGAAAAGTAAATATTAGGTTGCCTCCCAAAAAGCACTTTTCTTTATTTATGAGTCTTGTAGCTAGACTCGAAGTCACACGTCCTTAAGTGACTTCTACTTTGTGTCTCTTGGCCTCTCTTTCTAATTTCATTAGGTGTCAAATTTTCTTTCTTATACTTTCGTCTTCTCTGTATTCGGGTCCTAAAGCTAGACTATTCGAGTAATAGGTCTTTCTACGGTTATCATTATTCTCAAGGACAAAGGGTGGTATGGAATCTATAACACCCTGTGTTTTCAAGTCATTGACGACGTTGATAAATCCGCAATGTACCTTTTGTATTGTACGCATTTGCTTTAAATCATAAATGTTAAGCTAAATCGCGTAAGCTAGAAATTAGCATTCAATGTAAACGGGCATCAAACAATTAAATAATTATCTATCAAACAAGGGGTTTAAGTAATTAATTTTTGTGATAATTATTAAACATTGTTCATTTTATATTTTATCGGATACGTTAAAGTGTATTACGTTTCGCGATATAATAATTGCGTTTAGGCACTCCAGGCGGTGGATACCACAAAAACTTTCCTACGCTTCAACAAATACCCACTTTTATACCCAATACATAAAAGTTGCAAAATATATCATGTATATCTTGTGTATACCGAAATTCTAGCCATTTATTCAAGTTATATATAGTAAACCCTTCACTTTGGTCAAAAAGGACACCATGCTTCATAAATACTACACCATACCTAGCATACTTTGACTAAGGGCCATACCCATGACCATCCCTAAGACTAAGACCCATTCCTATGACCATAACACTGTTCTTTGACTTATATCTATTCCCTTATATAACATGCACAGTAACTAGCTAATATTTCATAGAAAGTTGTAAAACACTTAGTAAATTTTCACAATCTTTCTCTCCACATCTCTATATTGCTTCGGCAATTATCATACGAAATTCTACCCAAATCCATAGCTATTTTTTACAACCCATACACACGTATAAACTATACACATATATCCTAAGACATTCTAAGGTGTTTTCATCCATTGAATCACCATTTACAAGTATTAATCAAAAAAAAAAGTTAGGGTTTTTATTAAGTAAACAAGGGTTTTCTTAAGTGCAAGCTTGGGTTTTGAGTCTAAACACGGGTTTAGCATTCATTTCTCATCTCATACATCATCCCTAAGGTCTTCTAAATTCCTTTATACTTTTTATTATCATTATTTTATGTGTTATATGTTATATATGGCTAAATCACCACTAAGGACTTTTAAATATGTAAAAAGAGTTAACACTTATGTTTATGAATTTACACACTTTTTCTTATGTCATATGGTCATATATATCATGGAAAAATAGATGTAAAAGTATGTTAACGTGTCGTTTAAGTATAAACATGTTTAGGTATAAATTAGGGTTTTAAAGTTTACTTAAAAAGGTTGTGATTAAAAGTATGCATAAATGTATGAAAGGGTGTTTTGTTTCGAACTTCATACAGTAGGTTAGTCATTTTATAAAAATAATACGCCTTATGACGATTCCAAAATGATAAGAAACTCGAAAAACCGATTTATAACGAAAAAGATACGTTAATTACGATTTTACGACGAGAAATACTTTTATAAAACTATTTTTATAAAAAGCACTATTCATTACAGCAACTCATATTTTTAAAACATCAAAAATATGATATAACTTTTAATTACGAGATCGTACTCGAAAGAATCGCTAAAAACGGAACTATAACGAATAAACTACGACATTTTCGATAATTAAAGTTTATAAAAGTAATTTTATAAACTATGAACAGTAAAAGTACTATTCATCAGCGGACCCAACTTTATAAAATATAATACATCTTTTAATAACAAAGACGTACTCGAAGGAATCACTAAAATCGGGATTAAAACGAATAAGTTATTACGATTACAAGTTTACGCTAATTAAAACCCTAAAACGAGTAAGGAGCTGTCGTGAACAGTAAAAACACTATTCATCGCAGAATATCAAAAACTTGAAAATGTAATATTTTGATCACTCGTCTTACTACGAAGACGTGGACGTAAGAAACGCGAGCAACGGGCTTAAAACGACCAAATTAGGTCATTTTTACGAAAAGTATATTTATAAACGTTTTCACTTTATAAATATTATTTTACTAAAACGATTAGTCGGTGATTATGCTATATAGAATATTACGTGGTTATCAAAGTGCTATAATACTAGGGAGTTTCATAATGAGGCCTCTTCGGATGGCGTATCGACGAGTTGTTGGATTTACGATTTAAAGTGTCCTAACTCCTCGCAAAACATTGATCGTTCCCCCCACTCTCTCCCTACCCAAAATTATTTATAAAGGGCAAATGGAAAAAAAGATACTCAACTTAAGGGTCATTTCCAATCAAGGTATCACACTTTTTTGTTGCATAAAAAGGCACCCAACTTATATTTTTGGCCAATTTGAGTATTTTCGTTAAATATTTAACGATCATCCGTTAAGTTTTACATTTCAAGTCCACCGGCCACTACCACCACCACCAATCATCTTCCCCACCACCAAGCCTCCCCACCACCATCACTATCTCAAATTTTTCATTTTGTTTTGTTTGTCTTGAGCTGTTTACTTGACTTAAATGTTTTTTATTGTTTGTTCAATTATGAATGTGGTTGAATGTTCCTCGACCTCTATTCAGATTTAAATCTCACTTTGATATACGTTATATGGGCGTGACCAAAGAAATAGTCACGCACAGTCACAGAGAAACGATCACTGGGTATAACTTAAGCATAAAAAATCTCATCTATTCAGTAGTTTAATCGTTGATCAACAATATATATAAGGCCAAAAGTTATCATTTAGTTAACTTAAAGCTTCTTTCAAGACGTTATTGTTTATCTTGTTATTGTATAAAGGCCCATATTCTACAAACAAAGCTATTGACACATCAGAATGTCACAAACCTTTAAATACGGGTGGGATTGTTGGCAGAGGCGGTACTTGGTAGTGATGATGGTGGGGAGGCTTAGTGGTGGCGAAGATGATTGGTGGTGGTGGTAGTGGCCGGTGAACTAGAAATGTAAAACTTAACGGATAATCATTAAATATTTAACGAAAATACCCAAATTAGCCAAAAATATAAGTTGGGTGCCTTTTATGCAAGAAAAAAAAGTGCGCTGCTTTAATTGAAAATGATCTTTAAGTTAGGTACTTTTTGTGTCATTTGCCCTATTTATAAATGATGTTTACCATTTACTTAACTAATCAAATTGTTGCGATCACTATCAGTGATAGAGACTTCTCTAAATTTATAGTACAAAAACAGATCTAACTTGTAAGGCTAAGAGTAATCCGACCAAACAGTGTGACCGCCACATCAGCGGCACATCAGTTTTCTCTTTCTTATACCAAACAATGACCAAACACTCGTAATCCGACCGAACACTTTTATTAATTAAAATTTCACATACAATGTGTATTAAAAATTGATGTACAATAAAATTTCACTTGTATTATAGAAGCACAATCAAACATTAAGAAATGATAACGGCATTATAGTACCAAACTGATACCTTTCGTACCATTTTTTTTACGAATATATGATAGAACCATAATTGTTTGCGTTAACAAAGAATAATGACCATGTAGGATCATTGCAGCTGAACATGTGAACTTATTAGGTTCAGCAGTTGGTTGTGTCAAACATGTTGTTCTGTTCCACTTTATGAAAAGTATTTAACCAACACACAAGAAAAAGAAAAAAAAAGGTTTTGTCACTTCCCATTTCATTTGGTCACCCTGCAGCCCAAACAAATGAAAAGGTCGGGGTAAGTTTGGTCGGTCACAATGCCAAGTAATAAGGGGTGTGACAACCATGATTTGGGCAGGTTAGTCAAACCGTTAGTATTGACTTATGTGCCTATTGCAATATATGGTGTATGTGATTTTGTGTGTTTATATGAGTTATGTGGTTATGTGAGGTATTGGTAATCAATCTATTGAGTGTGATCATCTCAATGAGATTGGAATGGTGGTGAAATTGGTTGAGTTCATTTAGTTCACTTTTGAGTGACAAGGAAATGATTATTGAGATTTGAGCGTTTCTGTGATAAATGTGTAATTATTTTTACGTATACGTATTTTTTTGTTAGTAATCTAAGATAGGTTTAGATTTTAAGTGGCAAGTTGAGAATAATGAAAAAAAATCTATTTTAGGAAAGTTATGTTGAAAATAAAAAGTTAAAAAGTTATTTTTAAAAGTCTAGTGAATTTTGTTTATGTAAAAAGGTATAGTCGAATTAGTTAAGGTTTTTTATAAAAATTTTAAGAAATACAAGTAATTATATAATTAATAAAAAAAATACATAAAGGGTCAATCGGCCGGTTTTGGGAAAAGAAAAAGGGAAAAGAAAGAAAAGAAGAGTTTTAATTAGAGACAAATACTAATTAGGGATTATCTAGGACTTATAGGGAGGCCTATAAATACAAAATAAAAATCCCTAAACCTCCCTATTGAAGGTTCGGTCGACCACAAAAAGAAAAGAAAAAAAAATTAGAGTTTTCTTTTAAGGTATTTTCTAATCTTTGTTAATTCTAGTTATTTAATTTTTAATTAATGTAATTTAAACTTGATGGATTAGGGTTTATAGATTAGGGCTTTGATTTTTCTGAAAGTTTATAATGTTATAATAATTGTTTGATCATTAGTTTAATTGGTTACGAGATTTGATCATGCGTTAGGGTCTAGATCGCCCGAATTAGTTGTTTAATTCACTGCAGAATTTTAGGCAGTTTTGTAACGAGCATAACCCATTCATAAAAGATCAAATAAACAATTTACAACATACTGGAGATAACCTCAGAGAGTCTACTTTCCAGAAAAGTTGGTCTCGTGAGTTTTTATGGTCGGGAAGTGGGTCAAAAGGTCGTTACAAAATCAGTGTGTAAAACAGTGATGAATTTCAGTTTTGGTTTTGATTTTTCTAAAAATACTTAGACATCTAGTTAGAGGCTAAAAATCACGTGGAAGTTAGTTTATAATGTGTGATGACCCTGAAGTTGCTAAGTATGTAATGAGCTTCTAAAAGTGGTCAGCTAGTGCCATACTTTTAGGGGGTCAGATTCTGGACGAATTCTGGACACTTTGGATTAATGAATTTCTAAAGGGTATTTGTAAAAGGGTAATGGCTTTGGGAGAGCTATGAGAGGTTCATATGACATATATGTAGCATGGTGAATTTTGGTTTGAATTATAGAAGTGTTTAAGTGGTACGTTAGGCCGTGTAGTAAGTATAAAAATGTCTGCTCAAAACTAAAAAATTTAAAGAATAGCATTGAAGTATAAATGGCATATGTAGGAGTTGAAAAAGGGTTAAATCAAGTATAGAACTATGGTAGATAGCTTAGATATCCATCATAGTTGAGGTTACATCATATTGGGTTGAATGCCTAATTGATGGTAGCTTATTGTGTGCTTAATTGTCCTCCTAGATCGAGAAACACACAACTTTTTTTTTTTTTTTTTGTTCTTTTTTTTTTTTGTTTGATTCTTTTTTTTGCGTGAAGTGTTTGTGAAGCTTTTGTTAGATTCTTTTGGGAAGCAAGATAGGTGAGTTTCATAGTCCCTTTTTTTATGTTTTAAATTGGGTTGGGAATGATGCTAAGTGTTTTGGAAATGTTTTGAATTACTGTGATTATGTGTTTTGATTGCTTGTGGACATTATGTGACTGCATATGGCTTGTTGTTGCATGATATTGTGTTGTGTTGAGGATCATTAATAGTGGGGCTGATCATCTCACGGATCGTTAATTTGAGATTGATCAACTCAGTGAATTGGTATGGGTCCAGGCCTAAATATAAGCTTCAGCTGGTAGACTTTTAGGTGCGTAAGTGACGTATGTGGGATCAGAGGGGTACGCCTACCTAGTATATGTATGGTTGGTTTGATATGGTGATTTGGTTTGCATGTTAGCATAAGTTCATATGTTGCATAATTGTCCTATATTGTTTTGATAATCACAGTAATTGGTTTGAAAGGTTTATAATGTGTGTCTTAAACCTATGACTCTCACCAACCGTTGTGTTGACGTTTTTAAGCATCATTTTCAGGTGAGCTTCATGAGAATATTGAGGTTAAGAGAAGTGGCTAGAGCGACTGCTAGGATTGCATTGGAGTTCGCTCCTGAGTTTGTTTATGTTTATTGCATGGATTTTGTTGAATGTTATTTGATTCTATTAGGATCGTGAGATATTGTTCTTGTATTGGTGAGACCCTCTTTCATTAATACAAGATGTCGTTCTTTTGGTTTTCGGTATTGTCATGACACATTGTGTCTTTATTACTTAGTTGTGCATTTAGTGTTTCTCTATTGTTGACACCATTGTGTTGTGATGATATCCATGACGTTACGCCTCGTGTTTCCGCCTTGGCGGGGTGTGACAAGGGGTTCGATCAGGTCGGGTGGAGACCGATCAAACGGTTCAGTCGGATTACTCTTAATCTAAAATTATGTATACATATGCACTTCCAAAAATTAAGATGAAACTAGCATGAATATGAATATAAAGACTAACGCTCCGTTCACGAATTATTTTTTATAAAAAAAGAAAATGAATTGAAAGATAACTGATTTATTGTGTTCACAGGTTTTTTCTAAAGACAAAAGTAATGTTTTGAAACCCGGCTCGACCCGACAGGTTCAATCGGTTTCGGTCGGAAAATTGAGTCAAATTAAACCGGGTTTTATATTTTCGAAACCCGGTTAGACCCGCCGGGTTTGAGGTGACCTGGGTCAACCCAGTTCTCGAGACCCGGCCGGGTTTTGGTTTTTTCATGTTTTTCGCAAATAATGTAAGTTAATTATATATATTTGCGACATAATTTTATTTTTACATATTATATTTGTTAGTTAATGGTTTTTATGCTCATTATATGGAATATTCATAATTTATACATATATTTTTATTGTTTTATTGCAATTTTTTTTTTGAAAACCGAGTTGACCTGGTGGTCGAACCGGTTAGACCGGTAACCCGATAAGTCGATCAGGTCGATTAAAAACCCGGTTTTTAAAACATTGCATAAAATAAAGAAAACATAAAAGAAATGACAATTTTTTTAACATTTTTCTTCAAAAGTATCCGTTTAAATATGAGCGGATTTGAAAGAAAACAAAACTACCTCTAATTTATTAAGTGTATAATAACCAATATAGTTGTCAATGCTATTCATATTCGACCCTTATTATAAAATAAACACGTTTAAAATAGCATAAATATAATTAATTATGTTTTATTTTATTTTCTTTTCTTTTCCACTTGAGAACACAAGGTTTTCTTTTTTTCTTTCATTTCATTTTTACTCGGAAACTTGATATAAAAAATCAACTTTTTTTTTCCTTTTCTCTTATTTACTCATCATTTTTGTCCCCACCCACAGTGTAAAAAACCTGCTCCCGTCTTGAATATACTATTTTTTTAACGCAATATATTTGCGTTAATAAGCGCTAGAAAGCTAGAACAGAGATTGGGGAGTTAAAACATTTACAGAGATATATGTTGCAATATTCACATAATGATCAAATCACACTCGATGACCCATTTAAACAAGAGTCCAACTGAAAATGACAGAATATATATATAACCCATGCTTTCTATTAATCGTATACCCATTTTCCTCGTCACCACCACCCATCATTAGTTATCAACTTATCGTGATAGGCCATCAACACCACCACTCATCCATTCACGTTTATTTCTAGGCAAATCAAAACAAAAACAAAGTTTCAAAAATCATAAATATCTTCAAAATATCTTTTTTAAATATTTGTAATAAATCTTTAACCAAATACGATGTTGATTTTTGCATACGCATAAATGTCTTAAAGATCAATTTTGTTACCGAGAAAAAGAAAATGCATGTTAATTAACATATTTAGCAAGTAAACATTTACATATGGTCATAT
>BQNB010149659.1:3263-16139 GCA_026074375.1 Tanacetum coccineum | reverse complement strand
GACCTCGTAAATAAAAACACAAAAAGTATATACTAGCACCTCACATAAGTGTTTGGGATTCTCTCTTTCTCTCGGGTGTATAATAAATTATAACAACTATGGGGACACGGAAAATAAACACTCATTACCTGTCATAGCATATAAATTACCAGCGGCTTGGTAAAGGATCAAACCTCCACCGCTTGGCGCAAGCATTATTCATTACTATCTAAGAGGTCTTTTAAAGGGTTGTGGGGTGTAGGTGTAAGATAAAATATAATAGAAACGTAAACGGATGGGATACACTTGGATGGCTTTGGGTGAATTTGGAGTGGAAAGGTTAGCTAATTATTTATACGAATACACGTTGGTTTGGTTGCTAAGCCAAGACTTGGACGAAGTTATACAAACTCTACACAACTCTACATCAATCTCTTTCTTTTTCTTTTCTTGACTATAATATAAACATAGACATAAGCAAATGGCAGCCCATACAGTTTTTTACTTTTTTTGTATATATAATTTTTTTCGTTCACTTTTGCTCTGCCATTGCTTAAACATATAATACATCATGGCGGTTTTCTAGATACACCCCTACACTTGAACTTTTACATACTCGATTATTTATAATCTAACTAATGACCCAGTTTGAGGTGGATCAAAATAACATAGAGATCATCTAACAAACATATGGGGGTATTGACTTAACTTTTCTTCCCCATTCTTTCGCGAAATAAATACTACCATGAATCCCAATCGTCCCAAAACTGTATTTACAAGGATAAGGACTTAGCAACCGTGTACTCAAATAATTAACTTGGGTTAAAACAATAATGTACTAAAAGCGAGTACATACAAGGTAGGGTAAGGCGATTTGGGTGTAACAATTGGTTTAAGGGTTAACAATGCTCTTCATTAATAGTCCGGCTTAACCAGAAAATTACAAGAACCGTGAAAAAGGATAGGCTCGGAGGGTTGTACTAGGGGTATCCTGCACTAAAGGTGAGTGCATGGCAAGGGTGTGCGATAGTTATATGATCGATGTGACCATCATAACAATTACAGGTTTAAAACATGGGTTAATCCTAGTGCCTCTTATCTAGAAAATCCTAATACTTACTATGCGGTCTCAGGATGCATCACAAAAACAAGTTTTAGAATTTAATATACTACCGGTACACTCATATAGTTTAATACCGATACCAATGCTCCAGAAAAGGCGACAAAGACCACACGTACACATCTGTAACGACGGAATAGACACATATGACTGCTCACTCCTTAACTCGAGAAAGCTAAAGGTATAAACTATCTTGAGTATCAATAATGGATACCCGAATTCCTATAGATCTAAAGGCAAACCTCACATTTTTAGGGTGGACTTCTGAGGGTTTTTGTGCTAGTCATACACATTCTTATCCATGAGACGCTATTAGAAAATAAAGGAATAGTTTTTAAGGCTTATTTCCCCCTATACTTAAGTTGAACATTATCCCTAATATTCTATAGAATTACCCGTAAAAACGAATAAAGGGAAAAGAAAATAAGTAAAATAAACTAGTCTTCCTATGATTTGCTCAGTAATGAAGAAGAAACATGCGATAACTGGTTAAATCGCCCTCCAAGAATCATTTAATGAAAACATCCTAAGATCTTCCAAGCTTCTTCTTGTCAAATCTAACCTGTAAGCAAAGACAAAGACAACTACACCAAGCGTAAAATCCATGGGATATATACAATAAGAGTTTAGGGTTTTGACTCTATTAAAACAGTAAAGATAGGATTAGAGAGCTGTTAAACTCAGTGTTTTGCAGGTTTATAAAAGAACTTAAACTTTCTTAAGGGTTGTACAAGTTATATTTTCAAAAATACTTAAAAATTTTGAGCTTTCTTGTAACTGGGCGTTTGACGCCGTCAGGAATATCCTGACCCCGTCACAAGTGTCGCGGTGATGGCGTCGCGTGTAAATCGTGACGCCATCTCCACACTCTGTGAAAACTCATTTTTCGTTTTTGATGAAAAAATTCCTGCACTCATTCTTATAAGTTGTTTTCCTGTACAAAATGCTGCATAACAACCTGAGAATTAATAATTCAATCATATGACTCAAAATTAACGCGGATTAATCTAAACAATTTATTTTAAATGTTTGAATTTGGTTCTAAAAACGGGATATTTCCCCTACACTTATTTTGTTGCAAATACCTTTGATTGTAAATAAGATGAAGTTACAAACAAACAAAACATGATTACAAAATAATTCAAACATAATAAAACAAACAATGAAGAATTAAAACACAAGACACTCCTAATAAGCGGGAAAAGTAAATATTGGGTTGCCTCCCAAAAAGCGCTTGTTTTTGTTCGAGTCACGAGCCTGACTCTACCCTTATTAACAGATAAAGGGTAGGGTTCCCCTACACTTGAGTTTAAGTGCGGGTGATAGTAATGGTACATACCATTGTGATGAGAAGGAGCCATATGTTGAGAAATTTGTTGTCGAAGAATAGGCTCTAAACGGTGTGCTTCTAGAATTCTACCTCTCTCTACTTCATTTGGCCTATCAAATAAACTAAGTTCTTTTCCTAGAGGAGAAACTTCCTTAGATTCTAATCCCTAATCATCATTAAACATCTCCTAATTTGAAATATCAACACCTAGGGATACACATTTTCCTAATAAACCCGGTTTAAATCCATAATGTCTCTTAAGGTCATTTATACCTGGGTTATAATAACTATACACACCCTTAGGATGGGAATATGCCATGTGAGGGGAAGGCGGTGTTTGAGTTGTTAAATAATGTACTACCTTCATCCTAGAACTATCCGAACTATGTGGTTTGATGGGTGGTTCGGGGCCTATTACGTCTCCTAGACTTACATCTAAGGATGGACTATTTAGTAAGGTTGAGGCTCGTCTATCAAAAACTAGGATCTTCCCCTAGAACTAGAGGAGTGTTGTGATTACAATTCAAGCCTACTTCCCTCTAGTTTTATTTCGCTCAAAGGTTTCTATCTCAATCATGTTCCCTAAAATCTTTTTCTACTTCTTCCGGGAGTCACGGCGGTTGTGTATCCCTCAAATGACGTAGAGTTTGTTGTGGTTTCTCTCATGTCTTGTAACCTCTACCTCATTATCCATCATACATTAGGCAATCTACATGCACATCATAGTCTAAACCACCATGCACTAGTACCTGTACCCTAACCATATCATCCCCAACTATTTGAGCATTTGGATTTGCTATTGTTTTGTCAGAAATAACGCTTGTTGGGTTGCTACTTTTTTTATCGTATTGGGCACAATCCTTTATGGCATACCATGCTCCTATATCACTAAACTTCCTAAGATCCCCTTCTGTTGTCAAATTGATGATATGACGGGATAACGAGTCGAGATGTTTAAGAAAGATTTCAATTAGGGTCCATATACTAAGGTCATGATTTGGGACTTTTTGGATTATGTCTTTGAAACGAGTCCACAAATTGTAGAGAGATTCATCTTGATTTGTTGGAACACCAGAGTTGATTACAAGGAATGAATACATCAAACCTACCTACCTAGAATAAACCATACATTCATTAATAATTTTTACAAATTTATAAATGTTATGAACAAAGGGCACAAAGAAAAAGATAGACTACAAGAAAGCTAATGACAGGAATTAAAATCTCACTTGAAAGGATTCAAGCAAGTAGAACTAAGTTAAACTATGATCAAAACCTAACTATTCCCTAGGCGGCGCCGCCAAAAACTTGATGCGGTCGTCGTAGGACTTCTACACGAAGTTTTACAACTCCCTATGCAGAGCACCTAATCGTTGTAGTAGTAGTATAGGCAATACTCGGGGGGTTGTTATCGTTCACCCGGGGAATAGGTTGGGAAGGCTTGATCACGATCTAACAGAATTCTAAGGGTTGAGAGAAGATTATTTTTGTATTTTATTTTATTTTATAGAAAGCAAGTAAATCATATAATTAGAGAGGTTGGTTGGTTTTAGCTATTAAACTAATATATATTCTACGCTAATGGTGATAACAATAAGATAAAAGACCGTGTTTATTCAATCATGTATTACTCCCTAGATTTCTTCTCTTAGTGTTGTTGCCATGTCAGCCTTGTTGAAGATCTATTGTAATATTTCCTAATCATGGAACAATTACATGAAACCCGCGTCTACTTATATTCGCTAGAGCAACGCACAAGTAAGGTAGTATGAAGACTATTACAAGGCCCCTAGGAGTACACTAAGTGCATGTGAAATATATTAAAAGTGAATCAACCATATTAAGGGGCAAGGTAGCATGAAGACTGTTACCCGATGGTATCCTTTCTACACAATCATGTTTCCCTAGACATATCAACAGCGATGCAGACAAAAGCTAGTTTTCTAAGACCTAACGTGCACATCCATCACAAGAAGCAATACCACTAAGATCTACATTCTAGGTTTCATACAATCATAAATAAACACAATAGGAGGTTTGGCCAAGCATGTTATAGATAAAGCAAGAACATAGATGAATCAAACAACACATAGACATATTGAATGATTAAATAAACCTTGCTTGATTAAAACATGAGTTGGAGGAAGTACAATAGGGTTTTTAGGCCCTTATTCGTCCCTAACAGCTGCTAAATGAACTAGGGTTCGTACCCTCTTTTTATTTTAAAGTTACACACTCAAAACCCTAAATTCGGGTTTATATATATAGGAAAAACGCTATGACGGCATCGCGTTTTAATCGTGACGCCGTCATAAAAGAGAATATTCTAGATAATGGGCTGGGTTGTATGCTCTGATGCCGCGTGGCAATTATTGTGACACCATCTTGATCTTTGTGGGTGACGGCGTCACGATGTATGCTATGAGGCCGTCTCCGCCACTTGTAGAGAAATTCTTGAGCAATGTTGTTGTAGGTCCGTAGTCTTGTTTGTTTCTTCTCCAAATGAGCCCAAGTCACGTGTATTTCTTCTAAATGCCTCCCAAATGCAAAATACCTGAAAAAGAACGATTAAGTACCTATTTTGGGCATAAATGCACGATTTAGGGGGTTAAACGACCTCGAAAAAGTGTATATAATGACACCTCATCAATCGTCCTTGCTAGGTAATCATTAAGGAAAGCGTTATGATTCTTAATTCGCCATATTGCAGATTCAAGAAAACTTGTATGACAATTAGTTATCTTTATATAATAATGCGTGTAGAAAAGAAAGATTTAATCATAGTCAATGTCGTTGAGTAAGATTCAAAACTCTTATCATTAGTCAGGCATTAATATGTGTACCATCTTGTTCTTATGAGCCTTTCTTAAAAAGAAACTCATTCTCACCTTTCAGTTTAATTGTTTGGTAAAAGATCAATCAATCTCAAAACTTTGATTGCCTTTTAAGGACTGCATCTTGTCATTTATAGTTCTAAGATATTTATCAGATTCAAGATGTGATAATTCATCCGTATTAAGTTAGTCAGCTTATAATTACCTCAACTTATATACCCCAACCTTGATTATTAAAATATCATTCCCATAGATGAGGTATCCTCGTGAATTTATGAATGAGAGTTACATTATATTTTGGTTCAAAATTTTCATGTTTAACCTTAGTATGACATCAGCAAGTGAATTCAGAAGGTTATGTATTTTGATCTTGAATATCTTCAAGATCTATAAACGATCCCACTTACTTTTGTTAAGAAGAGATACTTCTCTAAAAACTCAAGTAGTTTAAGCAACACTAAATTTGTTCTTGATTGAAGACAACAAAATACATTTTACAGTTCTATCTCTAGCTTGTTAATAATATGCTTCATAAGATATTAACAAATTTCAGAACTTTAATCAAGACATAATGGGATTCATCCCAATCCATAAATAGATAATGTCTTGAATACCTTCTAGGTTTAAACTATATTGAGTGTATCCATGACACACGCAAAATTCTAACCTTGATCAATTTTGGAGGTAGAGTCATTTAAGTTATCAAAAATCAAACAATATGAAAATAGTTTTTTCAACACATTAGACATACCATAATAATGTGGTATTCTATGAGTATTGGAATTGTGAGACTACATCAGAATTCCTTAGATAACTTAATTCTCTTTAGGTCAAATACTTACCAATTGGGTCGAGCCAAATTGAATACAAAGTATTTTAAACCAAATGCATGCTATAGCATATATTTCTTTGAATAGTTTAAGAACTCTTTGTTCATGTGTTTCAAGAAAACTGAACATGTCAAGAAATACAATTATAGTCTTTGAATGATTCAAGGACTTTATGTTCATGTCCTAAGGAGACATAACAAGTTTACTACTTACTTCATGTTATGAGTCATTGATGAAATCAAGGGCTTTATAATTATGTCTCAATAAGCAAACATAATTATACTAACTAAAGTAATTATGAACGCAAACTCTTGAGTTCAATAGTAATCTTAAGTTAATTTAATACTTCATAATTATGATTATATAATTTAACCATAATTATATTGACTAAAACATGTAGTCAATTATATGAAGAATCTTAATATTATATCTTGACATTTAAATGTAATAGGGCAACAAACATCGTGTGTGTTTAAGTCCTATTCGCTTTATTACTTTCTACCTGCTGTCAAAAAATCCAATAAACATAATTGTTTGTATGTTGTTCCTTGCACACACTTAAGATTTCTCCCACTTGTGTATGGTACAACATTATTTAATACAATACAACAAACACTCGATTATATAAACAACATGATTGTGTCATAGATATTAAAAGCAGATTTCAAACCAAAACGTTTAATAAGGAATTGTGGATCATTATTCTATAGATAACGTTTCAGAAAAGTAACATCGGAAAAGAAACGTGTTATCTATAAAATAAAATGCAATTTTCCTTTTAACATGTGGTTGTTCATATTCGGAAAGTAATGAATTATTTCAAAGGAAGCTAGAAATAATATGGGTAACTAACAAGGAGATAAAGCTTGTAGCTCCTACTGAACTTGACAACATTAAATGAATGTATTTTCAGTAATAAAACGCAAAACTCCCACTGGATTTGTCAACATTGTAAGTGTTGCATCACCAGTAGATAGCAAATAGCGATTTATTTGCTTTCCTACTCTCTTAGAATGCCTACAAGTAGCAATGTACTTAGGTATTGAACATAGTATATGAAATTCTACTTATATAGATGAGGGACTAGCCATTCATGCTTTCATTAACTTAATCATTTTAGCATGCAATTCCTCCTCTATCGGCCTGCCTAGCCACAAGGGTGTTTAGCACTTATAAGGAATGAATCGAGTCTAAGAAAATTTATCTAGAATACCTGCTAGCAATTTCCTTTACTCGTTGCGGTTTAAACTCATACAGCATAACAAGTGCAAGATGTCGTTATTTTGGTAGCTATAGACAAAATGTACTCTAGTTACACAAATATGTTATCTTTCAAAGATTTCAGAACCAGCAGAGGGTAATGAAAGATTAAAAGTGAGTTTAAATATAATTGATAATAATTCAATTATAACCCTATCTTATTCTTGTCAACCAATGAGAAGAGATAGGAGTAAGTCTCACTCTTCTTACCAGGAAAAGAGACTATGTTTGTCTTCTATGAGAAAACAAACTTTCGTTTATGAATTATGTTGCAATAACACAATTAATCAGAACATAGAAAGTTTAATTTAGTATTTTTGATAATTAAATTCTTAATAGAATTAACTACCTAATTAAGATTATCTAAATAAGACAAAGATCAACTTGACCTCCCCCTTATTAACAAGTTCTGACCAATACATAAACAGGGGGGTAGGTCAAGAGGTAAGCGACGAGCGTTTAATTGCATTTGAAGCAACTCTGATTTATGAGACCGGTCCAAGACATTAGTAAACACGTAATAATAGTCAAGAGCATTTAGTTCTCATCTTATACCTCGAGCATGAGGCTGACAGGACTACCTGATTTAAGTCTACCAAGCAAGAACGCGCAAAAATAGTTAGAGGTCTAACCAGTGAACCGTAATTGCCATAGGTTAGAATGACCCTGAAGTCTGACCAGAGCGGCCAAGCCAAATGCACGTGTTCTTGGTTGGATGACATTGACTTAAAGTTCAACTAGGGGTATACACATCAAAGTGTCAAAAGCGTGTACAAAGAGGCATGCAAAACAACTTTGTATCACTAATTTTAAAAACCTTTCAAAATGACCATTGTAGTTTTTGATTAAATTTGGTTCACAGGTAACTTCCAATCGAACGCGTAAAGAATCAGAGAACCAGGTCAGCACAAAGCTTATTAAAAACCTAAATTCTTTAGGAAATTCGTCCTTAAACTTCTCGTATAGTTTGTTCTAGTGGATGATCCGTACTTTCCAATAATCCATAATGTCCAGTTTTTAATTGATCTTGAAATCAAGTTTCATAGTTTAGAGTCTTATTAATTTTCTCAAAATCAAATTTTGCACAAACAAATAATAGGTCACAATGAACAAGTATTTAGGCGTGTAACTAATAGACTAGATTTAATATCATCTTTCAGTTTGAGTATTAGTCCGTATTGCATACATATTAGGCGTGTAAACGAGTAAACAAGTAATATTATGCACATAAGAAGACAAATACAAGAGATGACATTAAATTTAACAAGTAAACATGTAAAATCCGAGTTCTCTTTCAAGTCTTCCCCAATTAGAGAACCATAAGACCCTCACTAGGTTTTCATCAATGTGCCTAGATCGCCTCATTCATCACAAAAGTGATTGAGTAGGTCTTATGGCCGGATAAGGAAACACAATCAGACTAAATATTTAAAAGATCTATTTTTAAAAAATAAAATATTTTATTACTATAAATAAAAATCATGATCTTATATATATATAGTGTGATTTACTTTCCATAGCAATCATAAGCATAATCAAAAAGGAAATTAATCTACTAAATTAACAATTTAATTTTAATTCCTTTTTAACCATTAATAGTTATCAAGATCTAGATCTATACATATTTTTATTTAAATATGGCAAGGATTGCATAATCTTTTGCCATATTGCAAGAAAAACATAAATAAAATAAAATACCAGCAGAATAAAGCATGCAAATTAAAACTAGGCGCTATAGTTCAAGGACATGAAATAATTCAAAACGTGTAACCCAAATGCCAACACAGAGTTTGGCTCTGAATACTGTCACACCCGAAGACGGGCCCTGGACGAATACGTGTCCCGAGGCGTGACTTTATTGAGCCTCAAGTACAAAAAAAAAAAGCATAAAGACGACCTCTAAGGGTACGTTTTAAAAATAAACAGCCGTTGTCAAAGTTTTAAAATAATAAATAATAAGTATTACCACGATTCAAAAATGTAAAAGATACAAAGTTAAAATGCGGAAAGCTTAAATAGTTTCAACAACGGTATTTAAAGACATAGTAAGATCTCTGGTAAAAAACCGTATAGCAAATAGACTTCACATAAGGTCAATCATCAACATCCATGCCTAAGTACCTGAGAATAACATGCTTAAAACGTCAACATAAAGTTATGCATTCATGGATTAGATCAAACGATGTTACAGTAGACCACAAGATATCAACACGTATGCGACAGTTATAACAGATACAACATCACATAAAAAGGTATTTACGTTGCGCTAAGCTCATGACACCGAAGCTAATTACGTTTATAGCATAGTATACTGCTAGGTTGAAACAAGCCCCCTAGGTAACTGACCAAGACTACCTTCTTAAGTTATCGACATTGGTAAATATCCGTTTATCGGAGCCCGTAGGGAGTGAGCGCTACTCACCCGGATAGGGATAATTAGTCCCAATAATCTAGTTATAACACGTCGCAGCTCTTCTCGACCGGGTCCACCATTCAAGAGATTGACGGTCAGGATAAGTAGGGCAAATAGTGGTCTAAACGCTACTTAGCACCGTAAACAAGAAAATCTCATCGCAAGTACTTGTGCCAGTTTTAAAAGCAAGACAATGTTTCTCACACCCGAGTTATAAAACATTTAGTCAAAACGAGTAACAGAGTGGGCTATGAACTCACTTTAACGGGTATGGATCAAAAAGGAATGCCAATCAAGTGAAAGTGAATCTCCCAAGGTTCTAGCGACAACCAATCATATAGTTCGTTAAGAATGATGTACAACGAATAACGCTTAACGCAAGAACTGATCATCCGAGCACGAGTAGACACGGCGTATCCCTTTTTAAAACGTACTTTCGAAAGTTATAAGTTTTGACAAGTCTCGACGTTTTGAAACATCTTCAAAAATATTTCGTCTTTTAGTGTATTTCGTCTTTTAGTGCATTTCGTCTTTTAGTGTATTTCATCTTTTAGTGCATTTCTTCTTGTAGTTCATTTCGTCCTTTAGTGTATTTTGTCTTTTAGTGTATTTCTTCTTTTAGTGCATTTCGTCTTTTAGTATATTTTGTCTTTTAGTATATTTCGTCTTTTAGTGTCCCGACACATCAATGTTGACTCAATAACTAAAAATGTTGACCTAAACTTGAAAAAAAATACACTTAATTTTTTTCTACATTTTATCATAAGTTAGATATAAAAGTATATTTTGACGCTTTTTATAAAGTTACGAAATTTCGGCATGACCATTCTTAAAAATAGCGAACTTCCATTTTATCACCTCGACTGTAAAAAACCGTTTTACAAAGTACATCTTTTTATTAACTCGAAAGAATATACCGATCTATTTTCGACAACACCTCAAATTTATCGCAACAAACCGTTCTTAAAACCTAAACCTTTTCGACATTCCACTTTACCTTACAACAAATCCAACATCCTACCTTAATCTTCTTCGCCAACAATACTTAAACTTAGTATACGATAAATCTTAAATAAACGATATAGCCATAATAATAGCAATATATATATATCAACATAGTCACAACGAACTTTTATGCATAAAAGTACAACTACTTTTTATGTTCTTCCATTTATAAACAAAATATTAAACTTAGAGACTTGTAGTTTTATAGAAAAATATATAATGATTTTTACAACGATCCGCTTTGTACACCTTGTTCGGGATGATCATACGAATGCAAAAGTACAACTTGTTTATGAAATAGTAAAGATGACTTACAAGGAAACACGACGAAAGGTGAATAGAAACTAAGAACAACCCAAATGTTGTTTTATAAAATACCCGGATACAATAGGAATCAACCACGAACTCAATATCTTCAAAGGTTTTGATCAAAGTTTGAAAAACTATGGATGTGTGTGTGTTTGATGGTGCGTCCGAACCAAGAAGAAAGAAAAGAAAGAGTAGTGTGTGTGTGGAAGTGATGGCAAATGAAATATGGTGATATGTTTATAAACAAAATTTTAAACTTGGAATCCATGTGGGTGTGTGTGTGTTTTCGGTGGCAAGGACAAGCACAAAGGGGACCAAAATGGTCTCCCAATGAGACTTGAGCAAGGACTAGGCATGCACCATTTTGTAGGAAGCTTGTTTAACTTGTAGCAATTTCAAAAAAAATGAATCCTATGTATGTATATGTATGTGTAACCGGTTATGCATGGCCAAAAGGGGGACCAAAAAAAAAAAAAAAAAAAAAAGAACAAAAATAGTTTTTCCCACTTTCTGGATAGTTTTTTATGGCTAGTGATGAGTTAATTTCCAAGCATGCATGCACAACAAAGTGTAGTTAAATACCAACGTATCACGATAAATTAACGAAACGAGTAACGGTACCAAAACGGAAAATTATTGAAGTTTTAAATATTGCTCTAAAACAAAAACGTGGCTTTTGCAAAAATACTACAACGTTGGGTGTCCCTGTTCGCTCCCGGAGACGATTCGTCAACTATAACGAAATAACTTTCCGGTTTAAACGAAAAGCTCAACGAAACTTTAAAAAAATTCAAATTACTACACGAAAACAGCTAACTTATTAACGGAAATTCTCGGGTTGTCACATTCTTTCCCGTTAAAGAAGCTTTGTCCTCAAAGCTTAGGACGCAACCTCTGCGGTGGGTGCAGAGTTGGTGAAAAAATGCGGGTATTTCTTTTGCATTTGGTCTTCACGCTCCCAGGTGAACTCAGGACCTCTCTTGGAGTTCCAGCGTACTTTGACAATCGGAATACGACTCTGCTTCAGACGCTTAACCTCACGGTCCATAATCTCAACAGGTTCTTCAATGAAGTTTAGTTTGTCGTCCACTTGGATTTCATCCAACAGTATAGCAAGCGGTTCATCAGCCATGCACTTCTTCAATTTCGAGACGTGAAACGTACTATGAACTCTACTCAACTTCTCTGGAAGTTCAGGATGATAGGCAACGGTTCCTACTTTGGCAATGATCTTAAAAGGTCCAATATAACGAGGGTTCAGCTTTCCCCGTTTGCCAAAACGTATCACTCCCTTCTATGGCGATACTTTTAACATGACCTTATCTCCTACTTGAAACTCAAGAGGTTTTCGTCTTACATCGGCATAGCTCTTTTGACGGTCACAGGCGGCTTAGATACAACTCTTGATTTAAACTATTTTCTCGGTCATCTCATGGATGATCTCTGGGCCAGTGAGCTGACTATCTCCAACTTCAGCCTAGCAGATAGGTGATTGACACTTGCGCCCATACAACGCCTTAAAAGGAGTAGCCTTAATGTTGGTCTGGTAACTGTTGTTATACGAAAATTCTACCAATAGTAAGTGTCTATCCTAACATTTTCCAAAGTCGAGTACACAGGCACGTAACATGTCCTCTAACATCTGAATGGTCCTCTCACTCTGACCATCGGTCTCTGGGTGGTAAGCGGTGCTCATATCCAACCGAGTACCTAATGCTTTATTTAGAGACTTCTAAAAATGTGAAGTAAATTTCCCATCACGATCAGAAATGATCGAAACTAGCACTCCATGCTTT
>BQNB010149658.1:2500-11231 GCA_026074375.1 Tanacetum coccineum | reverse complement strand
TGCTAACGGTTGTCAATTTATAATTTATTAAGTTAATAATTCACTTTATGCTTGAATTATTACTTTTTAAACATTTACGTTCACCTTAAACTATTTACCAGGAAGTCATCCCGTAAACAACGAAAAACGTCACACAACGCGTACCGGCACGACAATAATTAAATTTTATGTTAATTATTCAAAATTATTTTAATAAACTTATTTTTATAAGTTATTTCATATTTCTTAAAGACGTTTGCATTAAATGTGAATTTACGGGTCTACGTTTACAATTAACTGAACAAGAAACTACACAAAATTCAAATCAATAACAAGCTTGGGATACCCCTTTGCCTTGTACCATGTAACCGGTCCCAAGAAGAACAACATAGCAAAAATCTTAGATCCATTTAGTCCTTATAATTGTCCATATCCTCATTTCAAACTCACACATTAATGCACCTAAAACACACACATCAAAAACCCTTTTCTTCCCTCCTTTCCTTTGGTTCAACCGAGTATACAAACACACACAAACACATTGTTTTTGAATTTCAACTTAAAGATTTGGGTGATTAATGGATACTTGGGTATGCTAGTTTAGTTAGTTTGGGTTTAAAACAACGTTTGGGTTGTTTGGTTAGCTTTAATCTCTTCTAAAACCGTCATATTTGTACGTCTTCATTTTCTTAATCTTTTTGTACTTTTGTGTTCATTATCATGCATATACATTAGTTGTACAAACATTTTTCTAAAAATCTAAGTTTTAAAAGTTACAAAATCATAAAAGGTATATGTTTGTTTCGAATGCGTTAAAAGAAAACATAATAAAAGTATAATTGTTTTATGGTGGTCATTTTGACATATTGGAAGTATAAAAGTATTTTAGGGTTTTGCTTCTTTTGATTTTCGGCTTATTAATAAGCACTCGAAGTGCTTATTAGGGCTTATTATGGCTCAACATAAAAGAAAAACAAAAGGAAAAGCGTTTTGGCTTATTTCAAACTTCTGACTTATTTTTCTAGCTTATTTTGTGGCTTATTTTTGAAACTAAAAAGGGTTTAAGCTTATTAGCTTATTTTCTTTTTAAAAAAAAAGCTTATCATAGCTTATTTGAGCTTGTTGACTCTTAAACCAACAAGGAGAAATAAGTTGTAGCTTATTTCGACTCCTTTTTGTGGCTTATATTTTAGCTTATTTTGATACTAAATGTGCTCATTTGCTTATTATATATCTTATTGGACTTATTCTTGGGCTTATTGTATTTTGGTATATTTGTTTGCGATTAGTGGACCGAAAAGCCCAATAAGGCCCGTATAGCTTTCGGCTTATTTGGGGTAAGAGCTTTTCGGCTTATTTTCGTAACTTATCGAAATAGTTATTTTGATTATTTGGTTTGCGGCTTAATTCATAAGTATGAGTCTCGGTTTATTATTAAGCCCGAGCTTATGGCTTATTTTCAAGCTTAATAAGCTTTGTCTTATAAGCTTATATATCATATAACTTATTTTCATGTAGCTTACTTATTATCTTAAGTATTTCGACTTATTAAACTTAATGAATATTTTGGTTATATATAATCGGGCTAACCAATAAACTTCTATTGGGCTAAACTTATATGCTAAAAACTTGACTAGTAATTTTGAGCTAACATTGGGCTATTTGGCCCGGTTAGTGAAATTAAGTAATTTCGGACTTATGAAAACGGATTTTTGAACGACTTATCGAATTTGTTTAATATTGGTTTAAAGTAGATAAATTAGTCATTGGAACGTGTTTTGATAAAACGTAAGTTAAACGTAGTGATTTGGCATTTTGTCAGGAAATGACTACTTCTTGAAAAAAGTGTTTTGATAAAGTCTATGACTTTGGAAATTAACTATAAACGAACGGGTTATGCCGAAATTTTATAAACATTTTACACTTAGAAAATATTTTTTTAAAACCCATTTTCTTAAAACCCGACAAAAAGACAAAATCACATTATTTTAAACATTATATTTGAACTAAATAAATAAACTAAATTAAATACTTATAAACATAATACTAGTTATTTTCTAAAAAACTCGACAAAAATACAAAATAATAAAATATTATTTTAATATCCGACTAAAAGACGAAAAATATAGTTTATATAAAACTTTTATTATTTAATATGTGTGTCTAAAACATTGTTAACACTTATATCGAGAACGTCTTATCTAATTAACTTGGAGTATCGAATAAATTGCCGAAACATGTTTAATTCTTATTTATTTATTTCGTTTTCATTTATTTCTTATACATTTATTTTCCTATCTATTTATTTCTCATTTATTTAATTCCCATTTACTTATTTCTTGTTTACTCCTCGTTCAATTATTTCTTATTTAGCTGACCCTTCATATTAGCCTTAGGGATTTTCTACTTATTTCTATGTATAACATATATGATATATATTGTACTTTGACATAAGTTCGTCGATTCAAACTTATCAACCACCACACAAACAATGATGCAAAACCTTTTACAACAATAATACAAATCCTTTTACAAACTCATATGCATCGTTTCATTCTCACATAACATATCTCTAAAATAAAACTTTATTAATAGGTCGTGGTCGGGCACCGTTGCACGTTAATCCTTGATCATTCATTTTAGCTACTTTCATCCTTACTTAAAGTGAGTCTTCATAGCCCCACTTTTAAACCACTTTCTTTGGGGGGAAATGTTACTCAAATCTCTTTTAAACTGTTTTACTACTGTGCTAAACTATCTTTATGCTTTTGGACAATATTTATATGTGCTTATAATTGCGTACTTGATGTGCTTATTTACATGATCTATCTATGATGACCATGTTATCAGTTTTTCATACAACTACTTAGTCGATTGTGTAGCTCCAGCTGGTAGGCGATAGGTTTAGAAAACTATAAGTGATTGGGCCACTACTTGATTGCTATGATATGATATGATTTGTTTTGTTGTCGAGGGAATACTATTCATACTACTTACACTCCGCTATTGTATTGCACTATTGTCCCACTTTAAATTCTGGCACAGCAACTGGGTTTACACTCTAAACCTACAAGCTCACCAACTTTATGTTGACCCTTTTCAAGTATCATTTTCAGGTGATCATCATTTACAAATTGAAGGTACTTGAAATCAAAGTTTTCCATTGGCCAAGACGCATTCTAAAGACAAATGTTTTTCTTCCATCAAGAATTGCATCTCATGTAACATTGTAAATTAGATTTCTTTTAACTAAATATGGTGTAATTTAATATCTTATGCTATGTCTCCGAAACGTCGCACCTTGTGTTTCCGCTTTTAGCGGGGTGTGACAGATTGGTATCAAAGCCTAAGGTTATAGAGAATGCCGGTTTTTCTAAGATAAAAACCCAACTATAGCCAAACTAAAGTTTTCATGAAACCCCGAATATGATCAGAGTTGACTAGCCCGAGCATTCCATCATTTTTTTAATTATGCATAGCCTGATCAACTATGCCTAATTCATGAGGAATCATCAACATGATGGGGGTAGTTGTTGAGATCATGTTAGGGTGGACATAAAACCTTAAGATCACCTGAAAATGCTTTGGTTATGTACGTGTACGTTTGCATTATAGATATTTCTTCCCTATACCCTTGCACGTATTCACTATACTTGTTATTACCTGATCACCATTGCTTACTTTTGGCCTACATGTTGCTTTGTTTGCATTACATGTCGCCTTACATACTTGCCTTATTCCTACTATCTAACCACTATTGCCCATGCTTATCATGAATATTTGCTTGGCATGCTTAATATATTACTATAAGTACTTATGTTCTATTTACCTACTGCTTACTATATATATAAGCAAATCTATGCTATTAAGTTGATTATTTTATAAGATTACTTATACACCTATCGCGTTATCACAGATCGATGTCTTCCTCATCAGCCCCTACTGACACAGAGAGCATCTTATCCACTGGTGGAGCCCAAGGCTCTCCAATATTCACTCCCTCTTCTAACAACCCCTACATGCTAGTGAGGAAGGCCTACTCGCCTACTACTCCAAATATAGAGTCTAAGCCATTTGAGGACCCCTTAGAGACAGAGGATCCCCAACCATTATCCCCTACATTAGCACATCCATCACTTGACTACACCTCTGCTACCCCTCACACTGACGATGAGTCAGAGTCCTTCGAGACTTCTGAGACTAGGGTCACTTCATCACCCTCCCCTACTCCACCAGCAGATCCTACTTCACCACCATCTCCTCAGAGGCCACTACTTGCCCAGGCCTCACCTACCCCTACACCTCCACGACCATTCTACTACCATTGTACTGCGCGGATGGCCATGCAAACTGATAACACTCCAAATATACATAAATTATCTCCCATTAATATATAAATTATCTATATAAATATATTAAATATTGATTGTTTAGGTACTTATTTGTGTAATAACTGTTTCAGCACCAAAGATCACGAAAAGGACTAAGAATGCTAAAGATATTCGTCAAGCGGGCTAACGATCGTTAAAAAAGGATCTAGAAATGAAGAAAATAAGTATTAAATGATAAACGCCAAAGTGCGACGCATATATTCTAAAAGTACGGCATACTTTGGATCATGAAGAGAGAGAATTGAATGCTGAGGTGAAGTACGACGCACTTTTAAGGAAGTGCGGTGTACTTTAGCCTGTAGTTACTCCAAATCATAACGATAAGCATTGAATCCATGGCTCTTCATCTCTTTTCTCTTCCTAACTAATATGCTACCTAAGGCTATAAATAGAGGATGAATTTAGGAGCTTTTCATCATCTTACGTCCCATTTCACAAACAACAAACAAGAATCAAGTATTCTTTCTAGTGATAAGTTTTAGAAGCATTTTAGGAGTTGGAAGTAAACTCTTTTATAAGTTCTTCCTATTTCCAGGTTGTAATCAGTTTCATAAGGTACTAGTGAAGTTATTTTGAAGCTAACAACAATTATGACAGAATCATTGTTGGTTTCCGGGTTCTATTTTGAATATAAGAAGGAAGTTCTTGAAGAATCCTTGTGAAATAACTAATTTTTACTCTTGCATTCTGTATAATCTTGTTAATCTTCTTGAATATGACGTTTACTGAAATTGACTTGCTTGTTATGTGTTTTACCTTCATCTTTATGGAGTAGTTCTTTCATGTTTATTTAAGAATTGTGAGGATAATATGGATTAAACTTGGATAGTTAATGAATTTTGGTAAATAGTAAATATGAACTTGATATTTTTATTCTTGGATCCTTAATCATCATTTGATCACCACTTAGTTCGGATATAGGTCGAAAGACTCTGACTTAAGTGCTTGATTTCGAGTTTTTTTGTCTATGACAACTCGGTGTTAGCCTTGTGAGGATTGGCCAACAAAATGATCATTTTCCCAAGTACAACAATATTTAACGCTTACCCTCATGTCTAACGAACTTGGTTTAGTAAGTTTATATTTATACTTTCCAAACGCGAATTGGACTTAAAGCATTTTTCATAATTAAAAGTAAAGGCCGAAAGGATTTTTCAATATGCTAAATAGATAATCTTTTAAGTAAACTACCCGCTTATTCACTCGATTATGCTAAAATTTATGAACTCGTTATCTCTCCAAGTTTATCTTTTATCATTCTTGTCTCCCAAATAAACATTGTTTTTCATCTTGAAATATATCTTACTTTTATCTTTAGATTCGTGACAAATCTTAAAGATACCCTTTGCAAAGGAACAATTTTGGAGCACCAATATATGGACCAAAGCCTGCTAAATATCTAAATTGTAACGATCTGATGGACCGAGCTCTAGCACTGCAGGAAGTCCTAGATCCGTTTAGAAAAATTTGTGTATGGAAGAAAGCTGTAGGTTTTCTTGGATCTTTGCCTGTACCACTACAACATATGGAATGGAAACCAGATTCTGAAGGGAATTTCGGTAAGAAAGAAGAAGGGGATGGACAGTGGCATGCTGAAATTAGATTAACAGACCCCTATGGAAACGTGTATGATCAAGGTTTCAAAACCACGCCAACAAAAAGGAAACTGTTAAAGTATCATAAGTTGAGTGATGTGATGTCACCTAACTAGTTCCTAGAGTAAAAAATCACTATGATTGAAATAAAGGAGCACTTTTCGTACTCTCTAAAATTTTACCGTTTTATGTTTAAAATTTATGTCTAGTACGTTTAAATCAAAGCTATGTAATCTTTTGGTATTATTATTAGTGAAATTATGTTTTTATGAAATATTTAATGAAGTTATATGTTATTATGAAAATTCTACTATTGTACTGTAGCTGAGAAAAAAATTTCTCAGAAGTGCGCTGCACTTTTTGAGCGGGAAACATATAAAATAGTATATTTTCCATATTTAAAATTCAATTTAAATTACAAAACTCTAAAATCTGTAATTCATCACAAAAATTCGAACCTTAAGCCTTCAAACCCTAACAATGCCTAAGGTATGTCTTTTATTTTTATTTTTTACCTGTTTTAATGACTATTCTAATTACGTGAACACACCTATTCATGATAAAAAAACTTATAAATGCAAAAATGAGGAGTTATAATAAAATTAATCACATAAATAAATATAGGGTAATGACTAGGAATAAAATGACTTTACATGATTATTATGATAAATTCAATAATAAAAATAATAATTGGATAATTAAAAACCTGGAAATAAAGAGTTCTATTCAATTCGTAATTGAAAAAACAGGGAATGTACGCCGCACTTATTTCCAAGTGCGCTGCACTTACAGGTCCAACAGACTACAGAAGCTTCGTAACTCATTTACTATGCAGAAACCGTTCAAATTTTTGATTTGTAAATGATTAATAATGCTAGTTAAGTATGAAAAATCACTTATATTTGATTGTATAACCAAATAATGTTTATTTTGATGTTTGTCATAATAAGATAGAAATGGAACCAAACACCAGCATTGGCCGGTTATGTTTATGAGAGAACAACCAAGGTTCCGTGGCTGAAGGTATAGAGAATAAAGGAGCAGTAGGAAGACCTTAGTTTTCCAAGACGACAGCTAGTAGTGGGCAAGAGAAAGAAGTTAAAGTCTTACTTTCTATAGGGATGGAAGAAGAGGATGAAACGTTATTTCATACCATGGCTATGTGGCGAATTACAGCGCTTACGAGTAGAAATTTAACTTAAAGTATGAGAAAAACTTGATCTCAAACGAGTTTGCGGTCAAGTTGTGTTTGGAATAAGAGGAGAAAAATGGAGAAAAGCTAGTGAAAAGAGAGTTGTTGGTTTCTCTAAAAGGGGAATTTTATTTTGTGAAATTCATAATAAATCCTAAGGATGATGATGTTGAGAAAAGTGTGATACTTGGTAGATCGTTCATGAGACTCGCCAAAGGAATTGCTGATTTTGTAAATAGAGTTATTACATTACATCCCGAACTCGATCCATTCCTGGATAACTCTGAAGAAACCGAAAAGTTTAAGGATGATTGGGATAATTTGCTCGATATTGATTTTGGAGACATACCAGAAATCGACGAAGCTGGTCTACCACCATTCATCTGCAAAATAGGAAAGAGCAAAAGGAACAAGAAAAGAGCACTCGAGAATTTCTAGTTATTCTATTCTAATGTAGGACCATTTTTGTTTAATGGAAAACCCTTAACACATGAAGAAGCTGCCCGAGAGGCACTGACTATTAATATTTGCAAAATATTTTCCATACTTGAGAAGAAAGACCATGAATGATACCTATGGCATATAGTGATAATTACATGAAGATACTGGAATGGAATTGTTATGAGATAAGCTTAAGCTAGATGGAAAAATTAAGAAAAAGAAAGAAGAGGCTATAAAGCAGGTTAAAGGAAAAGCATTAAAGGAGAAGGAAGATCCTGGAGCGTTTATTATCCTGATTCGACTGGAAGCTAAAATTGACCTTAATGCCTTAGCAGACACCGGTTCAGACATAAATTGATCAATGCTTACCGAATCTATGGCAAACTAGGTAGAAGCTAGGTCAAAAAAAGTTAACCGAGGAATTACCATGCTAAATCATTCAAAGGCAAAACCTATGGGAGTTATGAAGGATGTTTTGTACCAAGTGGGAGTAACCACTATTATTGCAAAATTTCTCATCCTAGATATGCCTATTGATAGAGTCGCACCCATACTTGTTGGTAGAGGATTTTTATATACTTGTGGAAGCATACTAAACACTAGAGATAGGATTACATCCACTTTCGATGGAGTTTGCCATCAGACATTCCGTGCAGCTAAGCCAGTTTGAACACTGAAGAGAGTGACAGTGATGATGAAGTAGACTATGGAATCCAAAGGAAATTTTTTGGAGCACCCATGTATGACCAAAACCTTCAAATAACTGAATTGTACCGATCATATTGACCGAGCCTCTTTAGCACTACAGGAAGTCCTAAATCCGTTCAGAAAAATTTATGTATGGAAGAAAGCTGTAGGTTTTCTTGGATCTTTGCCTGTACCACTAAAATATATGGAATGAAAACCAGATTATAAAGGGAATTTTTGTAAGAAAGAATAAGGGGATGGACTAGCGGCATGCTGAAATTAGATTAAACATGACCCCTACGAAAACGTGTATGATCAAGATTTCAAAACCAAGCCAACAAAAAGGAAACTGTCAAAGTATCATAAGTTGAGTGATGTGATGTCACCTAACTGGTTCCAGAATAAAAAAAAATCACTATGATTAAAATAAATGAGCACTTTTTGTA
>BQNB010149657.1:0-11021 GCA_026074375.1 Tanacetum coccineum | reverse complement strand
GGAAGTTCTTAATACCCTTCATATGGATTTATGTGGACCAATGCGAGTGCAAATAATTAATGAAAAGAAATACATCTTAATCATCATAGATGACTATTCGAGGTTTACTTGGATTAAGTTTTTGAGATTGAAAGATGAAACCTCAAAGTTCGTCATTAGATTTCTGAAGCAAATACAAGTTGGTCTTAACAAAACTGTTAGATACATCCGTACCGATAATGGCACGTAATTTATCAATAAAGATTTGATTGCATACTATGAAAGCGTCGGTATTTTTCACCAAAAAATAGTTCCGAGTACTCCATAGCAGAACGACATTGTCGAAAGACAGAACCGTACTCTTGTTGAGGATGCTAGGACAATGCTGATATTTTCCAAGGCTCCGATGTTTCTATGGGCAGAAGCTGTTGCTACTGCTTGTTACACCTAAAACTGATCCCTCATTCACACTCGTCATAACAAAACCCCATATGAGCTGGTGTATGATAAGAAGCTTGATCTTACCTTTTTCCGAGTCTTTGGTGCTCTTTGTTACCCTACAAATGATATCGAGGATCTTGGAAAATTATAACCAACAACTGATATTGGAATTTTTGTTGGTTATGCACCAAGCATGAAGGGTTATAGAATCTACTATAAAAGGACCCGACGAATCATGGAAACTATTCATGTTCAGTTTGATGAGCTGTCTGAGCCAATGGCTGCTGTGCAAATCAGTACAGGACCCGCACCTACGTTTCTAACACCTGGACAGATAAGTTCAGGGCTCGTACCCAATCCGGTGGAGATCTTATTCCAACCGATGTTCGATGAATACCTAGAACCTCCACGTGTTGAAAGACCGATTTCTCCTGCTCCCATAGTTCTAGTTCCAGTCAATTCAGCCGGTACACCTTCTTCTACTACCATTGATCAAGATGCACCTTCTCCAAGTCATTCACCGTCATCTTCGGCATTACAATCTCCAAGTTCACATCAAGGTGTTGCTGCTGGGTCTACTATCATTCAAGACAACCCTTTTGCTCCTGTTAACAACAATCCCTTCGTCAACGTGTTTGCTCTAGAACCTAGTTCTGAAGCATCATCATCTAGGGATGTTTGTTTAGTAGAATCAACTCATGTCACTTAACCTCATCATCATCTCGGGAAATGGAGCAAGGATCACCCGCTTGATAATGTCATTGGCAATCCCTCTCGACCATTACCCACCAGAAATGCCTTGTGGTGCTTGTATAACTCTGTACTGTTTAAAGTCGAACCAAAGAACTTCAAATCTGCCATAACTGAAGATTGCTGGTTTCAAGCCACGCAAGATGAGATTCACGAATTTGATCAACTTCAAGTATGGGAATTAGTACCATGACCAGACTGTGTCATGATTATTGCTCTCAAGTGGATTTACAAAGTTAAGCTTGATGTGAGTATGGTGATGTTCTAAAAAACAAGGCTAGGTTGGTGGCCAATGGATATTGACAAGAGGAGTGTATTGAATTCGAGGAATCATTTGCACCGGCATTCCTTAATGGAAAATTGAAGGAGGAAGTCTATGTTTGTCAACCAGAGAGTTTTGTTGATCCAGATCATCCGACACAGTGTTTATTCGTCTGAAGACAGGCTCTGTAAGGATTAAAGCAAGCTCCTCAGCGTGGTAATGACACTTGTCCTGGTTCTTCTGGACAACAATTTTCTAAAGGTGTAGTTGACCCAACATTATTCACTCAGAAAACAGGCAAACATATTCTTCTTGTTCAAATCTATGTAGATGATATCATGACCCTAAAGCATGTGACATATTTTCTAATGAAGATAGTTCACTAATTCACGAATGTCAATGATGGGAACTAAAATTCTTTTTTTCCTAGGATTATAATTTCTCAAAGTCCAAAAGGCATTTTTTTATCATCAATCAAAATTTTCTCTAGAAATATAAAGAAAAATTTGGGATGGATGCGGGTGACCCTGTTTGTAGACACCCCGTAGATCGACTCAAACTGGATGAGGACCCCTTAGGGATTCCAGTTGACCAGACTTAATTTTGGAGTATGGTCAGGTCCCTAATGTATCTCACTGCCAGTAGACCCGACCTTGTATTCGATGTATGCATGTGTGCTAGGTATCAGGCATCGCCTACCAAAAAGCACCTTGGAGCACTTAAACGGGTCTTTCGGTATCTCAGGGGAACCATTAATTAGGGTCTTTGGTATCCGAAAGACACCTCTATAGTACTAACAGCCTATGCAGATGCGGACCATGCAGGTTGTCAAGATACACAAAGAAATAGGCCAGGAAGTGCTCAGTTACTTAGAGATAAATTAGTTAGCTGGTCATCAAAGAAACAAATGAGCATTGGGATTTCAACCACAGAGGCTGAATATATTACCATGTCTGGATGCTGTGCTCAGATACTTTGGATGAGGTCACAACTGACAGACTACGGTTTTGCCTTCAATAAGATTCCCCTGTATTGTGATAACCACAATGCTATTGCTCTATGCTGCAACAATGTCCAGCACTCCAGGTCCAAGCACATTGACATCCGACACCATTTCATTAGAGAGCAGGTTGAAAAGGGCGTAGTTGAATTGTACTTCGTGACAATGGATTATCAGCTTGCGAACATATTCATCAAGGCATTACCGAGAGAGCGGTTCGACTTTCTACTCCTGCGTCTTGGTATGAAGAGTATGTCTCCGAAAACCCTTAAACATCTTCGGGAAGGAGAAGAGGAGTAAAGGATGGTCTTCATATATCCTATGTATAATTTGTATATAATTTATAACACAACACAAAACACAAAAAATATAAAAACCTATAAAAACCATAAAAATCAAAAAATAGAAAATACCAAAAAAAAATTTCAAGACATGTTTTCTATAAATCAAAAATATTTACGGACCTAGAAATGTCATTCAATAATGACACGGGCCTTTAAATGAAGTTCGAGCGGAAGTTCAAACTGTTTTAAAACATGTCTTAATGGTTTGCAGTTATTTCTGACTGCAACCCACTTTTCAATTTGAGGAAAGCTTGTCGCCAAAAAGACAGCCGTTCCTAACAATGGGTAATTAGTTTTTCCCGGGCACGGATTACTTAATATCCGTGCATCCAAGGATTAATGTACAATTTCATGCATTCTTTCTTAACCGGAAGAGAAGTCTTCCTTTTATAACCAAATAATTTTCTTCTTAATTGATTCTTCAAATATTATTTGTGTTAATCACGGTGGAAAGGTGTTGTTGGAAATTCATCAAATCAAGTTTTTCAAAATAAACTTTTCAACTCAAACAACAACTACAACTCTTTAAATAGAAAATGAGTCATTGTTTGAGGGGAGAGTGATTTCAAGTTTTTTTATTGCATTAGAACGGGTTTCTAGATCACAATCATACAAATAATGGAAAGGTTTTTGTAGTAATACGTGGATTATAATTTGAGGGGGAGTTAATTATTTTTAACTCAAAGGGCCAAAATTGTCGTTAGTTAAAGAGTTTAGGGTCTTATGTGCAATATGTTAACTGTTTTCTAGCTCTATTAATCTACAAGGACTGAAGATGCCAATCTTCAAACTAGTTTACCCTAGAAAACCTTTAAACAAAAAATTAAGAGTGTTAGAAACCTAAGGGATCAAAACTGCCAATCTCCAAACCTATAATATAAATAGGTAGCGGTTTGATAGTCTCATCAAACTTTCAACTTTTGTCAAACACAAAAAACACACACTCTATTTCGCAAACCACTACATCGAATCGCCACCATCCTCTCCTCAATTTCTTGTGTTGTATTCACTAAGGTAAACATTACATTGTGTTCTATATCGGTTATAGATCGTTTTGCTAAAAGGAATTAACTTAAAACACATTCCAAATACGTCAATACGTTGGGACATAACGACCCGGGAACACTCTATACTGCTTCCGGTTTTCTTGATCTCGCGTGATTTCGTCCCTTGGTGTATTTATGTCCTATATAGATATCTTTTAAGGGGTGAGCTCGCGCGTAGTCAGTAACTCAAAAACTTTGTTCATTACTGTTAGATGATGCCTTGGGTGAAATTATTCGACACAAAACACATTTAAAATAGCTTCAATCACTAGGTTCAACCAAGTTTATTTTCGAATCTTTAAATGCTATGGATATGTGTTAATTGGTGATTGGGATAGGTGCGCATAGGTGTAGTGAACACTCGATCATCACTAGAATAGGATCAATCAAACATTCTTTGATGATATGATCTAGTCTAGGTTCGTTTTTTGAACAAAATGCCATGGAGTGTTTAGAAACGTGTTTTTATTGCTGGGAAATGATTGTTAGGTGTAGATGATGCATTCCCGTTAAAGTAATTGGCTCCCCATCTGCCTGTGATCATGATTTGATGTTTTTCGTGTGTAGTTTGACTTTTATTAGTCAAATACTGGTTGTTGTGGTTGTATCATGTGTGTGATGTGTTTCTTATGCTTAAGGAATGTATGGTAAGCCTCAACTGCATGTCCCGTAGAGTTTAAATTGGTGTGCGAATGTGTTTGCTTATTTTTCGTGATATTCGTTCTTGATAGCGGTTTGATGAATTATTCTAGATAGCGGTTTGGTTAGGTTGCCTGATAGCGGTTTGACATATGTTGCTTGATAGCGGTTTGTTATGTTTTGCCTGATAGTGATTTGATATAATTAATATTCTTTAAGATATGCAGGCAAACCGCTATGAGGTAGCGGTTTGATGAAGATTATTTTTATTATTAAAATAATCCAAACCGCTATTTCGAATTTTTTGTAATTGGTAGCGGTTTGATTAAAATGAATATAATATTCGTAGCTGTTTGGTCATAGTGGTTTGATTAAAAATGAATATAATATTCGTAGCTGTTTGATCATAGCGGTTTGATTAAAATAAATATTTAATCCGTAGCTGTTTGGTCGTGGCGGTTTGATCATTCCGCTACATAGCGGTTTGATCATTTACCTTCACAGCGGTTTGTTTAACTCTCCTCACAGCGGTTTGGTGTCTAGGGGGTAGCGGTTTGGGCAAGAATCTCAAAGTTTTGGCCCATTAGTCCCAATACCCTCTCAAGGCCCAATCCAAAGGCACAATTACCTCGTTAACACCCATCCGGGACTTGTTAACTTGTTTGTGTTCATCGGATATCCTTGACCAACACGAATTTAAATTCACCCATAATCAATCAATGCAGTCTCTAGTGCTTCTCTTCTAACATTATAAATATTTGTCAGTCTGCTGTCTTTTGTTGATATCCTTGTGCAAACAAAATGGCTGATGAGAATCTTCCTGCTCCTGTTCCCACAAGATCTGATGATCAAATACGTCCATTTGCTGCATGGGTACCTATTGGAAAGAGCAACCATGTCTTGGATCTTTAAAAGAGGCAAAATGAACCAATCTTTCAGTCTTGTGGGATATTCTAAAAAACACAAAATCTTCAGGGATTCATGCTTCTGCCTCGGTTTCAGCTATCTACATTCAACAATTCTAGAACACGCTTACATATGTGGAAATGTTGGGACTTACTGATTTCAGCTGGGATGAAAACTGGTTCACAATAGATGCAAATCTTATGAGGGAAGCTTTAGAGATAACACCCATTGATCAAGCTTACCCATTTGTGTCACCTCCGTCAGGTGATGCAATTATGGACTTCGTGAATGAGCTGGGTTATCCACAGGTAATTCACTTTGTGTCAAGTATGGCGGTGAATCATCTGTATCAGGCCTGGAGAGCAATATTGTCTATGATCAACCAATGTCTCACAGGCAAGACCTCTGGGCATTATAGGCCTAGATATCCAGTTCTTCAGATGCTTTGGGGGATTATTACAAGTACTAATGTTGACTTTGCTAAACTTATATAGGAAGAGTTTGTACAAGCTATCCAGACTTTTCTTACTGATAAGGCCAATCTGGGCAGTCCCACTAAGAAGGGCAGGAAAGACAAGCCTCGCGTTATTCCTTATTGTCGTCCTAAGCTTTATTATCTGTCTTTGGGGATGAATTCACAATATTCACCAAGATCAGCATCTCCGTTTCATTTGCTGAAGATACTCAGTCTTAGGTATTTAAATTTGTTTCCAGGGCGAAGAGCGGATGGATGTCTTAGGACATGCCAGTTCCCACAACGAGCTGATCTCGAACATTATTAGGAATGCACCGTACTACAATGCTTATCTGGAAATGGTCGTAAAGCATGATCAGAAAGTTGCAGCCGAAAAGGAAGGAAAGAAGAAAACTGCAAGTGCCAAGCAACCCAAGTCAAAGTCTGCTACAGAGAAGTCAAGTAAGCCAGCACCTGCATCTAAACCTAAGCCTGCCAAGGAACAACCATCTAAGCCCACTACTGCTAAGCCACCCAAGCCGAAGCCTGCTAAAGAGAAGTCAACCAAAGCTACACCTCTACAAAAGGCCGGTAAGGGTAAAGTTGCAAAAGTTCATAACGTGAAGAGCTCTTTCCAACTGATTGATGAACCTGATGAAGAACCAGCTCAACCTGAACCTGAACCTGAGCCCGAACAAGAAGGTGACGGTGAAGAATATGATATGGAACGTGCTATTCAGATGAGTCTGGAATCGTTTCAGGCACAGGGTCATGCACATGTTGGAGTTGTGGTGATTCGAGAACCTGTTGCAGAGGCTACCCTACCACTTTCGGTAGTTAAAGGCAAGGGTAAAACTATTGTTACTGAAGAACAAGTTGCCGGCTCACTGTTAGCTCTGCACACACCAAAGAGGAAAAGCACTACGGATCAGTTCATATTCCAGAGGCGGACTCTAGCTATGAAAGAGGCCATCAACATGACCCTCTACACACGCACAGAATGACACAATCGGCGAATATAGTTCCTGATTCCTCCATCTCCTGCTGATGCTAAAACAGTGTTGATACGACAGGACAAACAGTGGAGGGATACTGAGATAAAGCAGTCTTGATGAATACAAGTGTTAGAAAAATATGGAGAGAGGTAAATCTATAAGAGACAAGACGCGAGATTAAACAAAAGCCCGGCTGATCAGACCCTGGAAAAACTCCTGAGTCTCGTCCCCCCACCTGAGATAACAAGATGGGGACGAAGACCATGCTGGAACAGACCCCAGGAGAAAGTCCGTGTGGTCTGCTTTGCTTGACCAGACCCTGAGTCCATATGCACAAAACGAGTTTATGGCTGATTTGTACCCTAAGGTTCAGGAAAGATTAAAGTTTTTGGCTGATGAACATGTCGTCTTAGAGGAACCACTAAGTTCATTTGGGACCCTCTCTTCAATGAAGAATCTGGATGATGCTTATACTATTGGAGATCAGTTCATAAATGATAAAGCAACTGAAGATGAACCGGAGAAACTCAATGTGGAATCAGAAGTGGTCTCCATGGTCACTGTTCCAATTTACCAAGCGTCTTCCTCAGTTCCACCAATGTCCACACCCGTTATTGATCTTTCACCTCCTAAACCCGCACCATCCACCACTCAAGCACCAGTCTTTACAACAACAACATCGACTACAACAACAACCCGTCCACTTCCACCTCCACCACAACAACAAAGCACAACAGATTCTGAGTTAGTTGCGCGTGTCACAGCACTTGAGCAGAAATTCGCCGCTTTTGAGCAAAAGAGCAAGAATCTTGATAACGCGACTCAGAATCTCAGATCTAGGGTCTTCACTTTGGAGCTAAGGAATCTGCCTTATAAGATTGATGAAGCTGTCTGTGAAAATGTCAAAGAGGCGGTCCAAATAGCTCTACAAGCTCCCCTTAGAGATCGCTTCAGAGACTTGCCCGAAGCTGACATGAAAGAAATGCTTCACTAAAGGATGTTTGAAACTGGTTCTTACAAATCACTTCCAGAACATATCGCACTCTATGAAGCTCTTGAGGCATCTATAGAACGGGCATAGAGGGATGAATTCTTTGTTGAACGAGATAAGTCTCGCAAGAGATGACGTGATGATCAAGATCCTCCTCCTCCACCAGATTTTGATCCAAGTAAGAAGAGAAGACATGACTCTGGCGCTTCAGGCTCATCACAGCCTCCAGCTCCACAGTCATCTACCTGAAAGTCAACTGACACTAGAGATGCTCCTTCGAGCTCTTCCAAGCAACAGTCCAGTCCTCATGCAAAACAACCAGTCGAAGACATACCAATGCCAGATACTGCCAATATTTCTGATTCAGAGGACACTGATTCTCCACATCTTCCAAAGATCAAGCCAATGCCAGAATGGTTGAAGCTAATTCCAGAGGAAGACAGACCAGCCACTCCAGAACCTGCCTGGGTCATTCCTACATCCCACATTCCTGATGCTGTGAACAACTGGGCCAATGCTTTAGCTTCCACGTATCAAGCTCCGGCAGAAAACTCTTTACTTGAAAAGACTGGGGACATGCGAACGTTTATGAACTGGTATTGCTAAAAGATGGGAAAGACCGAGCTTACTCAAGTTAGAATTGATATTAGCAGACCTCTGCCACTCAATGGTCCACCAGGTCATGTCACTATTCAAACTCAATTCTTTTTCAATAATGACTTGGATTATTTGCGATATGGCAGTAAGGGATGCGGACAAGCTTTGTTAATTTCCAAGATGAAGGCTGCTCGTTATCATGACTTTGGACTTGAACTACTCGTACCTGAGCATATGTGGATCAATGATCTCTGCACTTATGACATCAGTGCCTCATATGGTATCATCATTGTGGTAAAATCATCAGAATTCAAACTACATTGATCGCACATTACGCTGACTCAAGCCACAGTTAATCAGACCTCACATCCGTATACTCAGTGTTGTTAGTTATAAAAGCCAACTCTCCTCAACGTAAAGACTACTTGAAAAGAGATCACACTACGACAAGCCTTGATTATCAAATACAAACGATTGCAAAAAAGGACTTCAAAAAATTGTATCCCAGTGACTTTGAAGACCTGAATCTGCTGCTTCTACAAGGTCATCTTAATCATCTTCTTAGCTCATACCAAATGTATGCTTTCCCTATTGCTATTTAATCTGTTGACACGCCCACATAGTGATTCGACATGGGTTTGAAGACCTCCAACACGGCGATTGAGAACTACCAAAACAGTAGAATCTCACGTAAACTATGGATTGATGCAAAAGGCTTTGAGTACAAGCATGATTATAAAATCATTGAGTCGCCTCGTGCAGTTGTGTTCCCTGTCAGTAACCATGAACAGAAGATCATGAGGTTCAATGAGATTTATAAATTCAGTGATGTATGTTGACACAATATCTGAAGCACTGGATTACAGAGTTAAGGAGTACAAGGTTAATCGGCTCAATCCGGGTATGAACACGCGGTTTTAGAGGGATAAGGATGTAACAAGGAGCAAGGAATTTATACATGTCATTGAACGGAGACTCAAGACCATAAGGATCTTCTGAAACTAGGAATGCTTTGTTGGTGGTCGCGTACGAGACATTGACTACAGACTCCTTCAGAGAACCGAATGAGCACCTCATCTCTGTATTCAGGTCAATATCTTTTGTGGTGTATATATTGTATACTGTACATTATAAAGTAGTGTTGTAATTAGTGTTATGTGTCAGTGTATGAATTTTTCATGAATTTTTCATTAAATTCAAAATCCTTCAAACCTATCATACTTGACACTAACAGAATCCCTCATAGATTAAGGGGGAGCATTAATATGTTCCCCATTTGGCTTGTGATTAATCATCACATTTTTCTCCTAGTATTTCCAACATATTCGAATCCATTGGTATCCAAAATATCAAAGGATTTGAAATTTTTAATAAGGGGAGAAAATATGATTTAAATATGAAAACTGATAAAAAATGTGATTTTGTGGACTCATGTGTATACTCCATCCTATTTTGCTAAACATTTTTGTTTAATCGATGTACATGTTGAGAGGGAACGTTTTTGAAAATTCAAAAACAATCCAGGTACTAAAAGCTTTGATAGTTATATCACAAGTACCAGATTGAGTTTTTCAATTGGTTTTATGGCAAGGTGAACTGTACCAAAAAGGCCGACCGTGAATTTAATTTTATCGGAGTTATAAGGTTGGTAAGGTTAGGTATTAGTTCCCATGATCCAGCCATAACTGGAGGGATCTACCCAGTGACAATCCACTAGTTAGTGTAGAAGTCCTTAGGTATGACATAAAAAAGGAGTAAATATGAGAATAAGAGAATAGTGCCGACTGAGATGGAGATAGAACTGGAACAAACCCAACAAGGTTCTAGTCATGAAGTCTCGGTAAGCACTAAAGGGGTTGAAGAATGAAAAAGAAATTTAAGGATAAAGGGTGTAAAGAAAGAAGACGGAAATACAACTTGAGTCAACATCAAACAAGCTGTTGGTAGGTGGCTTACGATATTCTATATGAATCAAGCTTGTGTCAACTGGATATCGGTAATGGTCTAGTATATAAATTGACGACTCAATTAGTCAGAAAGTAACTAACTAATTCACTCTTACTGTGTTGTCTGCTTTGGGATGCTCCGGTAATGAGAACAAGCAAGTATAGTAAATCTAATGCAATCGCGTTAGAGGATCTAACACTTTGAGCTGGAAACCCTGTCAAGGAGATTCTTTTAAATTGAATCTACCTGATCACAGGTACAGTAGTCATACTGTAAAACGGTCCTCACGGAACCGGAGGTTAATGTAATCGAACCATGATGAATGACAAAGCCATATTCGTCCATATCTGTTGTTTATTACTAAAATCAAATTTCAGGTATAGTTGACGGTGTTACAACCTCATTATAGCTGAGTTAGATTCACTACCACATGCTCATAATCAATCGACATAGATAAATATATGATGAAAGCTCAAGTACATGTGTCAAAGTCTTTGCGAGCTCTAATATACCAGAACTTCCTCAAAGAACATCAATGATAATATTGCAAGCACATCAAGTAAAAGATCAATGTTGAGAGAGATTGTTACTGATTGCGTAGTTTTATACACGTAAAATATAATATAAAATAATATATAATACGTATATTAGACCGGGCAAGTATGATCAC
>BQNB010149656.1:1128-14770 GCA_026074375.1 Tanacetum coccineum | reverse complement strand
CTCTTCCTAATGCTGATTTACCCATTGATCCAAATATGTCTGATTTAGAAGATGCTTTTGATGCATTTTCAAATGATGGCATATTTAATAGAGCCTATGATGATGAGAATGTGGGTGTAGTGGTTGATTTCAACAATATGGATGACACCATTAATGTCGGTCATATTCCCATACTTAAAATTCATAAGGATCATCCAAAAGATCAAATTATAGAAGATCCTAAGTTAGCAGTTCAAACAAGAGGAAAGATTCAAAAGGATTCTTCAGCACAACAAGCATTGGTGAGCTACATCTCCAAATAGAATAGAACTAATTACCAAGATCATCACAGAAGGTTTGGATACTTGTTGATTTGCCATCTAGGAAAAAGGCAATTGGCACAAAGTGGGTCTTCAAGAATAAAAAGGGATGAGAGAAGTATTGTTGTGAAAAACAAAGCCAGGCTTGTAGCATAAGGGTTTAGACAGGAGGAAGGAATAGATTATGATGAGGTTTTTGCACCTGTTGCAAGGATAGAGGCAATCAGGTTATTTTTAGCCTTTGCATCATACATGGGATTTACTGTCTACCAAATAGATGTTAAAAGTGCATTTCTCTATGGCACTATTGAAGAGGAGGTGTATGTCCATCAACCTCCAGGCTTTGTTGATCCTGCTCATCCAAACAAAGTCTATAAGGTGATCAAAGCTCTTTATGGTCTTCATCAAGCCCCTAGAGCTTGGTATGAGACACTTTCTTCTTTTCTGATGGAAAATGGTTTTAGGAGAGGTACCATAGACAAAATATTGTTTATCAAGAAGAATAAGAGTGACATTATGTTAGTCCAAGTGTATGTAGATGACATTATTTTTGGCTCTACAAAGAAGTCTATGTGTACAGAGTTTGAAGACTGTATGCACAAAAGATTCCAAATGAGCTCCATGGGTGAACTCACTTTCTTTTTGGGACTTCAAGTGAAGCAACAACCTGATGGAATCTTTATTAGTTAGGACAAGTATGTAGCTGACATCCTTAAGAAGTTTGATTATTGGTCCATCAGAACAGCTTCTACTCCTATTGAGTCTAATAAGCCACTGGTCAAGGATGAAGATGGTGAAGATGTAGATGTACATGTCTACAGATCTATGATTGGTTCCCTGATGTATTTGGCTGCATCAAGTCTAGACATCATGTTTGATGTTTGTGCCTGTGCTAGATTTCAAGTCACTCTAGAAGCTTCACACTTAAATGCAGTAAAAAGGATTTTTAGGTACCTCAAACATCAACCTAAATTAGGTTTATGGTATCCTAAGGATTCACCTTTTGAATAGATGCTTTCTCTTACCAGTATATGGAGGAGCCAGCCTTGACAGAAAATCAACAACAGGTGGCTGTCAATTTCTTAGTAGAAGATTGATATCTTGGCAATGCAAGAAGCAGACTATTGTGGCAAATTCTACTACTGAGGCAGAATATGTTGCAGCTGCTAACTGTTGTGGGCAAGTACTATGGATACAGAATCAGATGATGGATTATGGTTTTAATTTCATGAACACCAGAATCCATATTGATAATGAGAGCATTATAAGGGTTATTAAGAATCATGTTGCTCATTCTAGGACCAAGCATATCGAAATTCGATTTCATTTTATCAAAGATTACTATGAGAAAAGACTGATAGAAGTTGTCAAGATTCACATAGACTCTAATGTTGCAGACCTTCTCACCAAAGGATTTGATGTCACAAGATTTAACTTTTTGGTGGTTAGCATTGGGATGTTAAATTTATAACCAATTAAGGGGAGGCAAAATATTTTTTGGTACAGTTTGTAGAGAATCCAAGTTAAGAGATGACTATGATACTCATTTGCGGGTTCTATATACTCATCTAGCATAGGATTCAAGGTTAGCTGCGGGTACTAAGCTATTCATATGTGTGAAGGACCTTTGTTGCTACTGAGTACGAATTCATACCGCTTGTCTTACTAAGTACTGCTCGGAAGGATATCTAACAGATGATTATGGTGTCTTGAATTAAGTGCATTCGCTATGTAATGCAGTTTGGTTTGTTTTTAAGGGCTCTTCATATGGTACTAAGTTAGTTAGTGCTACTAGTTTTGGTTAAGTTTGATAACCAAAAAGTTAGTACCGCCAGGCTTTATAGTTGTACCATTGGTGCAAAGTTTGTTTAAGATGAATAAGACAGTTGGGAAAATCTGCTAGGGATCTAAAGTGTAAATTGCACGTTTCTTTGATTTTTGGGTTTGCTCAACCTATATAAACCATCTCAATTGCATACTTTCTTTCACCTTATATCCTCTTAATCACTCTCGTTTAACAACACCTAATCTTTTCATCACCGTACAACCAATCAATCATGACTATGGCACGCTTTTTTGAATCCTGTCCTAAGCACAACATGGTCGCCTTCTTAGAAAAGATTGATGGGAATGCTAAATTTCATAAGATCATAGACTTCCTTACACGTAGCTCAATTCACTATGCTCTCACTGTAAGTCATGTTTTCTCTACTACGTTTGTTGAACAGTTTTGAATGACTGCTAAATCCAAAACAATCAACAATGTTAGGTATATTACTGGGACAGTTGCTGGATAGGATGTTTCAATTCTGAAGCATTAATTAGAAGTGATCTTCAATTACATGATGATGATGGGATTGGATGTGTTTACCAAACCAGGCTATATTTAATACCATTCAATTGATGGGGTATGAGGGAGATTTGAATACACTTACTTTTAATAAAGGACTCTTCTCTCCTCAATGGAAATTTTTGTTTCATACCATCATCCACTATTTAAGCTCAAAAAGCACATCTTGGGATCAAATACTACTTATTATTGCAAAACTCGTTCTGTAATATGTTTGGCCAACTCATCAAGTTTATAACATTTTCAAAAATAATTTTTTGATGGTATCGGTTGAGGCCATCTTGGATGCAAATAAAGAAGTTCAGTCATGTACCAAGTGTATTCTAGTATTTTTTGAACTAACCAACTCAAGACTATTGGCATGTTCCCCTTAGACCACTTCCCTATTAATGCTTTGACTACTAAGGTTTTCTCTTTTATGGTTAAAAAGGGTAAAAAATTTCTGGGAATGTGACCCCTTTATTTCCTTCTATGTTGGCTCAACCAACAGAGGATGAAGGTGCAGTTTCAGAAAGACCATCTGAAACCCAACCCACACCTTCTCCTACTCACCCAAGTGAAGACCAGTCTGAGCCACAGCCTGACCCATTCCTCAGACCTTCTTCTTCTAACCCAATTCCTGATTCCATTCCAGAAGGCTCTGGTGGGAATCATGGAGGTCAGTCATCCAGTGATAGATCCCTATCAGGGAATGAGGATGGCCTGACACTCCAAAGTGTGTATGATCTTTGTGTTTCCTTGTGTAAACAGGTTACAACTCAAGCTGCACAAATTAAAGATTTGAAGGCTCAGATCAAGCAGCTAAAGAAGAAGGCTAAACCTGTTATCTCACACCATAATGCTTGGATCAAGAGTGTCTCCATGAAGAAAAGATTGGCAAGGAAGAAGTCTTTGAAGACAAAGTTGATGCAGAAGGAGTCTGTATCCAAACAGGGGAGGAAACCTGCCAAATCTGAACCAACAGTGCATAAAGATCCAGCTTTTGATGATCTTGATGATGCAATGGATTACATGGAGACTGAGGATGCTCATGATGAGGGGACAGTGAAGGACAGTGAAGAAACAAGAGTAAGTACTGAAGATCAAGTTAGTACCGACAAGCTAAAAGTTAGTACCGACAAGCCAAATGAAGGTACTGCTGAGCCAAATGAAGGTACTGCTGAGCCAAAAGATGGAAATTCAGATGAAAGTGCTGCTCCTACAACTGTTTTCAGAGATGATGAAACTATTGCTCAATTTCTGGTTACCATGAGCCAAAATAAGACTAAGCAAAAAGGATTTGAGATTAAAGAGATTAAAGATACTGATAGACCAAGAACTACAACTGAAAGGTCAATCTTAACTTTGAAGCCACTTCCAAAGATTGATCCTAAAGACAAAGGCAAGAAAGTTCTTGAGGAAAAAGCTAAATCAAATGCTGAATCAGAAGGTGTTAATGAAGCTGAAAAGAAGTTTAAAATACTTGCTAATGATGAAGAGATAGCCAGAAAGGTTCAAGAGGAATGGGAAACAGAAGAGGAGAAGAAGAATTGGCTGAGGAAGAAGCTACTTTGGCTGCATTTACCAGTGAGTATGACTATATTCAAGCAAGACTTAATGCAGACAAGATTCTTGCTGAGAAGCTTCAAGAAGAAGAGAGAGAAAAGTTCACCATTGAGCAAAGAGCGAAGTTTCTTCATGATACCATTGCTACACAAAGAAGATTTCTTGCTCAACAAAGAGAAACCAAATGATGACATACTTGAAGTATGTAGGTGGATACAAACATGCTCAGCTGAACAAAAATAAGTTTAAAGAAATACAAGTGATGTATAAAAAGGTAAAAAGGGCAAATGAAAATTTCATTCCAATTGGTTCTGCTAAAGATCTGGGCTGCAATCAAATCAAGGTTTGGAGGTAATGAAGAATCCAAGAAGATGCAGAAAAATGTTCTAAAACATCAGTTTGAAAACTTTACTACTGCATCAAATGAAAGTCTGGACAAGGCTTAGTTGGGAATTAAACTTTGATTTGATTATGCAAAACATATTAAAAGATGGAGGACCTGCAAGACAAAGCTGAAAAACATTAATGCTGATTGAAGCATTAGTCAAACATTATTTAATGCTCAGCAAAAAATTGAAGATCAATAATAATGCTGTTTGAAGTTTAGTTCAAACATATTTCATCTGATATTATATTTCCTAATTTTATTATTGATCTTATCTTGTCTTGTAAACCCCTAACCCCTCTATATAAAAAGAGGGGTAGGCTTTAGGTTTTTATTATCGAATCAATTCACAAGTAAACCTAAAGGTGTGTGGTGTTCACTAGGCGTCAAGTCTTCAAATAAGGCACCTAGTTAGTATTTTAATAGTAATAGATAGTCATAGATGAGTCATGAATCATCTATGTACTAGTTAGTTTCTTTATCATGTTTAATAAGAAAACCTTATTAGTAACATGATTGTGTTCTTTATATTCCGCTGCGTGTTACAATCATTGTTATCATACCCTAGATGAGTCCTAATAACGATCTATGGAGTCATTATAGGATTTCACAATTGGTATCAGAGCCTCGTGGCTCTTGATCTAGGGTTGATAAGGTTTTCGTGTAAAATTAATTTCGTGTTTTTATTAATCAAAAGGCATATTTAATTGTAGGTTTTATTCAAACCCTAATTCGACTATAGCAGCATGTTCTAAATGATCTCGTATTTGCTGCGTTGTTTGGATTAAGATGCCTGTTGGATTATGGATTGGATGTTCCTACTGCTACTTTTCTTTATTCCTTACTGGGAAGCTGTAGCTTATTAGTTTTGTCCATTATCAACTAGGGGAAGATATTCATGCATATCAATCCTCAAGCAAATTTGGATGTTACTGTAAAGTTCATATTTCATCCTCAAGGTTCAAGACTTGAAGATCTATCTAGAAACTAAGAAATTAACATAGTCAAAATCCAGTTTAGGGGAGGATTTGTTTAGGAATATGTAATACTTAGTTTTCTACTAGTAGTATGTATTCCTACTGTAGAGTAGTAAGTTCTTACTGATAGGTATGTAGTTCCTGCTGGTAAGGTTATTATCATAGTTAGTACTGGTAGGCTAAGCTTAGTTCCTACTGGTAGAATACTTAGTCCTGGTAGAGTCAAATAGTTATTCCAGGATAAGATTTTAGTTAGTTAGAGATGAGGATATGCATGAGCTAAATACGGAAGACATTTCATGCATATCAATCTTACGTGTTTTGAGTAAATGACCGTTTTGGATTTCATAATTGGTATCAAAGCCTCGTGGCTCTTGATCTAGGGTTAATAAGGTTTTAGTGTATAATTTTATTTTGTTTTATCAAAAGGCATATTTGCCAATTAGGGTTGTTAAGGAAACCCTAATTCATTTAAAGATGGCAGCAGTTAGGCAGAAGTAAAGGCAGCAGGGTTTCTTCTCAAACCCTAACCTCGAAGCATATGGATTGGTTTACAGCAGGTACACAAGCAGATCAGCAATAACCCTTATACATCTTTTGGATTCGTAATGTCTTTAAACGATTATAGAGGTTTGGATGTTCCTACTGCTAGCTTTTCTTAATTCCTGCTGGTAGTTCATGGTTCCTGCTGGTAGGCTTTGTGGTTCCTGCTGGTCTGCTTACGGTTTCTTCTGCTAGTATTATAGGTCCATAGACGCCCTTGGATCTTGGACACTATTGATGCTTATGGCTTGGTTACTTCTCATTGTTTTGGTTTGGTGTTCGCAAGTCGTTTATTACATAACATAATAATGTCGTGTTTTGGTCTGGGACCAAACCACATTATATTTCAAACTGGCTAATGGAAGAGTTTTATCAGGGGACAGCGATGAAACCTAGCTGATATAACGAATTTACGTTTGTATTCAGGTATAAATACCCGTTTTGCTCTGAGATGATCAAACCGTTATTATTGTTGTGATTCGATGTGACTTCGATGGAAGTGTTATGGTGATGTAGGTCATGGACCAACAGTGACCATAACTGATGTGCAATAAACATGTCCTTGTTCGCACTAAATCAGATAAGGATATTGTGAAGACGTTTGATGCATTAGCTTTTTAATTGATTATGTAACAAGTTCACCCTTTTTGTGAGATGCAACAAAGGATTGAGGTAGATCGCCGGCTGAGGCAATAGTTACATGAGAGAGGAGGATGTTATTGCACTTGGATGTTTCATTGATACCTACTATTTCAAGCCAATTAAAGTCCGAGATTCAAGAGATGGTTAGTATACTTTTAAGGGGAAGCTTATGTTAATATACTTGACCATCTACATGCATTTCTTGAGGGGAATTCTTTATCTTTTGATGCTTCCTATTGAGTTGATATGACAAAAAGGGGAAGAGTGCATGGATTAAGGGGAAGTTCTTCATCTATATTAGCTTTAGGGGAAGCTTGTGCTTATTGGTTTTGTCATTATCAACTAGGGGAAGATTATTGGGAATTATACTTTGAGTTGATTATGACAAAACATATTAAAGATGGAGGACCTACAAGACAAAGCTGGAATAACATTAATGCTGATTGAAGATTAGTCAAACAGTATTTAATGCTCAGCTAAAAGATAAAGATCAACATTAATGCTGATTGAAGATTAGTCAAACAGTATTTCATGCTGATTTATAGTTTCCTAATTTTTTATTTGATCTTATCTTGTCTTGTAAAACCTAACCCCTCTATGTATAATAAAGAGGTGGTATGTCTAGGGTTATATCGATTCAATTCACAATGAAACCTAATGGTGTTGTGTGTTTCACTAGGCATCAAGTCTTCATTATGAGCGCCTAGTTAAGTATTTTAATAGTAATAGATTAGTCAAGCTGGGTCCCTGAATCATCTATGTAATAGTTAGTTTCTTATTAATGTTTAATAAAGAAAACCTAATAGTAACATGATTGTGTTCTCTATATTACCGCTGCGTGCTCACTCATTGTTATCTATATCCCTAGATGAAGATCCTAAAAACGATCTATGGAGCATTATAGGATTCCATATACTTATGATAGAGTTACCAAAAACTCATAAGTCAATGAGGTTCATAGTGCTACCAATATCAAAAGGAAGATATCAACCAAAAGTTTCCTAAGAAGTCTTCCTCCTTCATGAATCAAATTGCTCCTAATCATGAGAAATAAGCCAACAATGGATGAGATTGATATTGATGACCTCTACAGACAACCTAGGGTCATGAGATGAGAGAAAAGGTCTTCAAGTTCACTTCTACTTCTCGAACTTGGCATTTCATTCCTCTGAGAACACTAACATACTAATGGAATTAGTACTGCCAGTAGAGATTTTGGGTTATGTACTGCTGGAGGAATTAGTCCAAGTTTGCAACTACCCCATGTGCTCATGATGTAGCGTGTCATCCTTTCTTTGCACAACCAACAACCAGTCCTCAACTTGAAAATGAGGATTTTCAGCAGATTGATGAAGATGACTTGGAAGAATTAGATCTTAGATGGCAGGTGGCTATGTTGACTGTCAGAGTGAGGAAATTCATTCAGAAGACAGGAAGGAACATGGATTTCAAAGAAAAACGACTTGTTTCTCTTGATAAGTCAAAAATTAAGTGCTACAACTGTCACAGAAAAGGGCACTTTGCTAGGGAATGCAGATCTGGAAGGAATCAAGGGAGAAGATCTTATGGTGACAATGGCAGGAGCAATGCACCAACAAATGAATCTTCATCACAGGCACTGGTGGCTCAAGATGGTCTAGGAGGCTATGACTGGAGTAATGATTTTGAAGTAGAACCAGTCAACTATGCTTTAATGGCAATCTCTTCTTCAAGCTCATCAAGTTCTTCTGACAATGAGGTACAAAAATGTTCTAAACAATGTCTTGAATCTTTTAAAACTCTTCAAAAGAATTATGATAGTGAAAGAGAAAAACATAGCAGAGCAAGACTAGAAATTTAGGGTTATGAGTTAGCCTTAGAGTCACTAGAATCTAGGATACTTGTACATGAAAAGAATGAACTGGCTTGGGGTGAAAAATATGAGTTTCAAAACTATGAGCTTAAATGCAGAGAAATAAAAATTAACAACCTTAACCTGGAATTAGAGAAAGTTGTTAAGGAAAGAGATGAGTTAAAATTAAAGATAGAAAAATGGGAAGAATCATCCAAGAATCTTGATGAATTACTCAACAGTCAAATGAGTGCTAGAGATAAAACTGGTTTAGGATATGGCACACAATTGAATGAAATGAGTAACAATTCTGAAACTGATAGTGAGATTAGTTTGAGTGTTTTTGATGTCAGATCACCAAGTTAATGAAGAAAACAACCATCAAAAGATAGGATTCTCTAAATAGAATGGGTTTCATGCTGTTCCCCCTCCTATAACAGGGAACTTCCTAACCCCAAGAGCTGACATATCATTTGCAGGTTTAGATGAATATGCCATTAGGAAGAAAATAATTGAGTCAAAAACAACTAATCTTAATACTAAAACAAGTGAGACTGTAGGTAAAACAAATGAAGCAAATACTCAAAAACCTAAGACAGTCTATGAATCAGTTAACAGAGATAAAGTTATCATTGAGGATTGGAACTCAGATGATGAGGATGATGTGTCTGGGAAGTGCAACTGTTAGTCCTGTTAAGACTATTGAGACTCAAATAGTTAAAACTATAGTTGATAAAATTGGTCAAACTTCTTAGAAACAAGGAATTGGATTTAAGAACATAAAAGCCTGCTTTGTCTGTAAAAGTACTGACCATTTGATCAAAGATTGTACTTTTCATGACAAACAAAGTCAAGAACCTAAGCTGAAAACTGTGGTCAAACTGACCAAGGGTGGACCAAACCAGTAATAAGGGATAGCATACTAAAAGGGTTAACCATCAAAAATTTCAAAAATACCCTCATTTAAGAAAGAACTTTTGTCCCATCAGGAGTACCAACAAGAACAGGTTTGATTTACTCCTTTAAGAAAATGAGAAAAGAGCATACACACTTGTTATTACTGCTTAGGCCAGTTAGTACTGTTAGCCTGTTATTACTGTTAGACCATTGCCCCAGAAAACTAGCACAAACTGTGTTGTTATTGAGACCAATTTACCTAAGAATGGACAATGTAAGACCAAGAGGCTCATATTCACCTATCAAGAGGTCTTACTACACAAAACCAACTTTTAGACCCAAAGACTTAAAACAAGATGTTAAAACTTTTGGGGTTCAAAATATGACTACTGCTGGGACAAGAGCAGTAGTTAATACTAGTAAGGGTAAGATGGATACTGACCTTAAAAAGTCAAGGTGGGTTTGGAGGCCTAAGGGAAATTACTTGGATCATGTGTCCAAAGACAGTGGATCATTCATGCTCAAGAAGGTTGAGTATGTTGACCCAAAAGGGATTTCCAAGTCTGTAATGGCTTGGGTCCTAAGAAAACAAATTCTCTACTTTTTTGGTTGCAGGGCAATCCAGAGATCTTGTTACAAGATCATGCAGTGGTGGATAGTGGTTGCTCTAGCCATATGACTGGCAACAAAGCTTATCTTTCAGACTATAAAGATTACAATGGAGGCTTTGTGGCTTTTGGAAGTGATCCCAAAGGAGGTAAAATAACGGGTAAAGGTAAAATCAGAACTGCTAATTTAGACTTTGATGATGTTTATTTTTGTAGTGAACTTAATTTAACTTTTCTACTGTCTCACAAAATATTGACAAAAAAAAAGTGTCCTTTTTTACTGAGGACCTGAATGCCCTTTATCCTGTCTCCTAGCTTAACTTCTTATGAAAGTCAAGTTGTAACTTGATAAGCTTCTAGAAAGGATGATGTGTACACTTAGACATAAAAGAACATTGTTCCCTCTGAAGTATAACTGTTATATCAAATGCAATAGCAGTTGAGTCTAAATTATGGCACAGATGAGTCTAAATTATGAGAAAAAGCTCCAAAGAGGTCTAAAAGGTTAAAGCTAAAATTGAAGAACCTAAGGAGAATATCAGGAAAAGATCATGGGGGGGGAAGGAAGGGGGGGGGGGGGGGGAAATGAGACTTAAGATGAAAGCTCCAAAGAGGTCTAAAAGGCAAAGACTGATTCTGATCATGAAGAGGAGAATCAACTGAGAACCTTTCTAAAGATAGTTCCTGAAGAAGAAGAAAAAATGATTATGAAGTTATGGCACTAGGTCATCCTATCGACAACCTGGGAATCGAAATTTTATAATTATGGTCATTTGGCAGAGAGTTGATTTACTACAGAGTTTTTAGAGCTGATTGGGAAGTTTTTCAAGGTTGATCAAGACCTTTTCTGAGATGATAATTTTTTTGTTAAGGATAGATCAGGTTGAGATACATAGTCTAGTAATGAAAAGGTTTAAAACAACTCCTCTAAGAAGGAATTGATCTACTATCTTTGGTTGAATTTGAGGATTATGTTTAGTCAAAGGAAGATGATGAACTCTAGAAGAATCAAGAAGAGTGGAAGCTTCAGAGCTGGATATTCTATGAAAACTATGGAGTTCATGTCTTGAGACTAGAAGATGGTACTGAGATCAATATGCTAGCAGAGAGAAGATATCCTCTTACTAAAAACACACTTGAAGAGGATGATGATCTAAGATTGCCAGTTGTATCTGATATGATATGTAGTGGATTTGCTAAGGTTTATTGAGTAACAAATTGATGAGTTAGGAGCCAAGTATGGAAGTGAGAAGGAGATCTGAGAGTGTAGGGTTTTCAAAACACACAACAAATGGTCATCAGTTCACCATGTTTAACAAACATAAGAACTGGCTAGTCCATGTGGTAAAGACTTCTCAAATCCGTTTATGGTTGACAATTTACCAAAAATTGTATGGTTCTCAACTCACCTTGTCACAGTGGAAGAGTTGGCTAGTCCAGGATCAAATTGTTATCTGTAAAGACTATCAAATCTATTGATAGCTGTTAGTTTTGCTGGTAAAGACTAATCAAATTTGTTGATAGCTGATAGTTTGCTAAAAACTATATGGTTATCAATGCACCATGTTATGGCAATGAAGCATTGACTAGTCCAAAAGCAAACGGCTTTTGGTAAAGACAAATCAAATCCGTTGATAGTTGATAGTTTACTCAAAACTATAAGGTTATCAATTCACCTTGTTGTTTACAATGAAGAATTGGCTATCCCAGAGCAAACGGCTACTGGTAAAGGAATATCAAATCCGTTAATGGCTGGTAGTTTGCCAAAAACTACAAAGCCAACTTAGTTGGATTTGCTGTGTTGCTGATAAAGAAGGGAAGCTTAAAGAAAATCAAGGTTGTAGAGTTGATACTGATCAAGTTCATCAAAATGGAGATTTGAAGAATAGAAGTGTTTGGATACATCCTCCTGGTCTACAAGATGTTTACACTAAAGAAACATGAAGTTAAACAAGTTCAACAATCATGTTTAGGGGAGGATTGTTGGGAATTATGCATTCCTGACTTAGTACCGTTAGTTATATTAGTTAGTACCGCTAGTTGTAATTTGTACTGACAGTACAAAATGTTAGTACTGATCAGATAGTTAGTACCGTTAGTATAAAATAGTTAGTACCGTTTATAAGATATGCATGAGATATCTTAGGAAAGGATATGCATGATCTTTGTACGCGTTTTGTAAAGCCCATTAGGGTTTCCTTAGTCTATAAAAGGAACCCTAGGCATAGTTAGTAGATATAGATCAACATAGATCAATAGAGATCATCTTAGCAATTATAGTCTTTGTAATCTGTAACCTAGGCAGATTCAAGTTATTATATAAAAGTGTGAGTTTGATAAAGATCTCTTGTGTTTTCCTATTATTGTTCTTCTTAGCATTATTGACTAGTTTCCGCATAATCAATAGTGTTTAGTCACTGTTTCACCATTGTTGCTTTAGATTTATCTAGAGTAACAAACCCTTTACAAGCTAAAGGTTAAAGATCCATTCAGAAAGGATCCAACAAGATTGTTGAACTTGTTTGTTGAACTTGTTTATTCTAGTATTTTTTACTAACCAACTCAAGAATGTGCTTGTCCCTTTGGACCACTTCCCTATTAATGCTTTGACTACAAAGGTTTTCTCTTTTATGGTTAAAATGGGTAAAAACAATTCTGGGAATGTGACCCCTTTAGTTAAACAACAAGGTGTTTAACTTCAAAGAAATATGATATGTTTCTCTTGATAAGTCAAAAATTGAGTGCTACAACTGTCACAGAAAAGGGCACTTTTCTAGGGAATGCAGATCTGGAAGGAATCAAGGGAGAAGATCTTATGGTGACAATGGCAGGAGCAATGCACCAGCAAATGAATCTTCATCACAGGCATTGGTGGCTCAAGATGGTTTAGGAGGCTATGACTGGAGTAATGATTTTGAAGTAGAACTAGTCAACTATGCTTTAATGGCAATATCTTCTTCAAGCTCATCAAGTTCTTTTGATAAAGAGGTACAAAACTATTCTAAACAATGTCTTGAATCTTTTAAAACTCTTCAAAAGAATTATGATAGTGAAAGAGAAAAGCATAGCAAAGCCAGATTCAAAATTCAGGGTTATGAGTTAGCTTTATAGTCACTAAAATCTAGGATTCTTGTACATTAAAAGAATGAACTGGCTTGAGGTGAAAAATATGAGTTTCAAAACTATGAGCTTAAATGCAGAGAAATAAAAATTAACAATCTTAACCTAGAATTAGAGAAAATTGTTAAGGAAAGAGATGAGTGCTAGAGATAAAACTGGTTTAAGATATGGCACACAATTGAATGAAATGAGTAACAATTCTGAAACTGATAGTGAGATTAGTTTGAGTGTTTTTGATGTCAGATCAAGTGATGAAGAGAACACCAGCAAATGATAGTTTCTCTAAAGTAGATGGGTTTCATGCTGTTCCCCCTCCTATAATAGGGAACTTTCTAACTCCAAGAGCTGACATATCTGTAGAATACTAGTAATCTAATGAATCAACCAAGAACAATGAGTGAGATGTGGGTTAGATTGTTAGAGAAACTTGGATGGAATGGATGAT
>BQNB010149655.1:0-16140 GCA_026074375.1 Tanacetum coccineum | reverse complement strand
ACCTCTTCCCAAGATTGATCCAAAAGATAAAGGCAAAAAGAGGATTAAAGAGGAGGATGAATCTGATACTAAATCAGAAGGTATTACTGAACCTGAAAAGAAATTTAAACAGCTTGCTAATGATCAAGAGATGGCCAGAAAGGTTCAAGGAGAATAGGAAGCTGAAGAGGAAAAGAAAAGGTTAGCTGAAGAAGAAGCTACTAAGGTTTCTCTCACTAATAAGTATGATTTCATACTGGCAAGAATAAATGCAGACAAGATTCTTGCTGAGAAGCTTTAAAAGGAAGAAAGAGAGAAGTTTACCATTGAACAAAGAGCAAAATTTCTTCATGACACCATTGCTGCACAAAGAAAATTTCTTACTCAAAAAAGATCTGAAGCTATCAGAAATAAACCACCTACAAGAAATCAGGTGAGAAACCAAATGATGACCTATTTGAAGCATGTTGGTGGAAAAAAGAATTCTGAATTAAAGACCAAACCCTTTGAAGAAATACAGATTTTATATGAAAGATTAAAGAGGCAAGATCAAAACTTTGTTGCTATTAGATCTGCTGAGGATGAGAGACAGATTAAGGAGATGAATGAAGAATCTAAAGACCCTGAAAAGAAGAGATTAAAGAAGAGGGTTGTTAATGAAGAAGACATAGCAAAGGTACCTGCTAAACAAGAAGCAATAGAGCAGGGTACAAAGAAAAGAAAGAATAGTCATGTGAAGATTATTGCTAGGAAAAGGCTAAAACCACAGCCAGATGATGATAGTGATGATGAACACAGAAAATGTCTAAGGATTATTACATTTAAAAGTAGCATAGATAGTAAAATTATGGAGACAAAATCTTTTATTGCTAGGTTGCACAAGGTTTCATCACCAGATGGGAATTACCTTGTTGTCTATAGAGTTAATGGGCACTTCAGGGCATTTAACTATCTAATGGAGGTACTACACATTTTTGATAGACATGATTTGTTTCATTTATATGACTTGGTGATGAAGCAGTACTCAGAAATCACACCAGAAGATATTGAGTTGATTCTTTGGGGAGACTTGAAGATTATGATGGAATCCTCAACAGAAGAAAATGATCAAGGTGATTTCTGGAACAATCAACAAGAATGGGAGATTGTCAGATGGAGACTGTATGAAGCTTGTGGAGTTTGCATACTAGAGCTTAAGGATGGGACAGTCATCTACATGCTAGTTGAAAGAAAGTATCCTCTCTCCAAGGAATTGTTGCAACAAATGCGAAGCATGATTTTTGGGATTAATTTTGAATGAGGAAAGGTACAAGCTGTACTACATTTGGTAATATTCAATAAGCACACTTAATAGGACAGTAAAGCTGGGAATGGACTGTGAAGGTGTTAGGTGTTGGCTAACCACCACACAACAAATGGTCTTCAATTTCACCATGTCTAAACATACCTTAAGAATTGACTAGTCTAGAACAACGCATTTGGTAAGACATCTCAAATCTGTTTAAGTTGACAATTTACCAAAAATTATATGGGGGTTTCTCGAACTCACCTTACTTCACAGTTAATAAGTTGCTAGTCCAGGATTAATAGTTCCTGGTAAAGACTACTCAAAAATGTTGATGTATTTATATTTGCTAAAAACTATATGATAATTATAATGCCCATGTTCATGGCAATGAAGCATTGACTAGTCTAAAAAGCCACACTCTTTTAGTAACAGACAAATCAAATCCGTTAATAGTTAATAGTTTACCTCAAAAACTATAGTTGTGGTTAAATCAATTCACCTTTGTCTGTTTACAATTAAAGAATTGCTATCCCAGAGCAAATAGCAATAGGAAAAGGAATATCAAATATCGTTGAATGGCAGGTAGTTTGCCAAAAACTACAAAGCCAACTATAGTTGGAAGTGCTGGTTGCTGGTGTAGAAGATAAGATGCTGATAAAAAATTGATAGCTAAAGCTGAACAAAATTAATAAAAGAACCGATCAAGGTTTTTGACAGGTTGTTTGGAATTTACATACCTCCTGTCATACAAATGTTTCCACAAAAGAAACATGATGTTAAACAAGTTCAACAATCAAGTTTAGGGTGAGAAATGTGTGGGAATTATGCACTTCCTGACTAGTAAACCGTTCTTTAGATTAGTTAGAACCAAATTGCTGAGCTGAACTATTACTGAATTAGTACAAAAAGGTTATTACTTGATCAGGATAGTAAGTACCGTTATTAAAAAAAAGTTAAGTACTGATTTATGAATAATGCATGAGATGTCTTGAGGAAAGTATATCATGATCTTTATAACAAAACGTTTTGTAAAGCCCATTAGGGTTTCCTTAGTCTATAAAAGGAACCCTAGGCATAGTTAATAGATATAGTTCTACACAGATCATTAGAGATCTATTAGCAATCATAGTCTTTGTAATCTATAACCTAGGCAGATTCAAGTGATAATATAAAGTTCTTTTGTGATTCTTAATATTGTTCTTCTTAGCATTATTGATTAGTTTCCGCATAATTAATAGTGTTCAAATCAGTGTTTCATTATTGTTGCTTTAGAATTATCAAAAGGAACAAACCCTTTACAAGCTAAAGGTTAAGATCTATTCAGTAAACGATCCAACAATAACATTTTTCATGGGTCCTGCATTATTCACTGCTGTTCTTGATTGAACAGTATTAACTAGTCTAACGTTATTAACTGAAATTGGTCTAGACCTAGATAAGACTGTTCTTGGAACCATGTTCCTTTTTAGACTAGGGTGAGTTATTTTAGAGAAATTATGTTTGTTCACCCTTTAAACATTGGTCTAAACTGGTTTTACAAATCTTCTATTATTATACCAGTATTTGCAATCATTCTTTAAGTGATCAAAACTACCACACACATGACAAGCTTTGTTGAACATCTCAAAATCACTCCTTAATTTTTGAGACATCTGTTGGTTCCAGTTTCTCTTGTTCCCTCTAGAACTAGGTGTGTTTTGCCTATGTTTATCAACTGATGTTTTCCTAGGAGATTTTACTTGCTCAGTAGACTTAACAAAGTTTATCTTAGCAAAACTAGGTTTATTAAACATCTTAACTGTTTTAACCTTAGGCACATTTTCTTCATCACTATCAGATACCCAATCCTTAATAATTGGGGCTCCATTTTCTTTCCTAGAAGTCTCAGGTTCATTAGTCTCAACAGTAGGCTTTTCAACTACAGACTCACTAACAGACTCATTCACATCAACAAAATCATCTAGACTAGGATAAACTAAATCAGATTTTGGTGGCATAAAATTCCCAGTATAAGGAGGTGGGACAGCATTATACCCTAATCCTGTTTTACACTTATCCATTATCTGTCTGTCTAGAAGTTTACTTAGGTTTTTTGATGAATTTTCAAATTTTTGTACTGTAAGTTGAACCTCATCTTTTTCTTTTGTAGCCAACTCTAACTTCCTTTTAAGCTCTGTAATATCTAAATCTCTTAAATAGATTTCACGCTTTAAGAGTTTTATATCTTCCTCATACACAGACTAATAGTCTAGCTTCTACAGATTCTAAACCAGTTTTACAAGAGACAACACTTATCCTAGCTGTTCTTAAGTCTTTAACTAATTGTTCATTTTGTTCTTTTAGATCTTTTACACATTCTAAACAAGATGAACAACAATTTGAGTCATTAGATACCTCAGAGTTTGTAGAAGAACTTGAACTTGTTGAAGAATAAGCCATGAGAGCAAAATTGGTTGGACCTTCTTCTGCTTGGTCACTCCAATCATAGCCAAAGCCATCACACTGAGACACTAAGGCATTTGAAGTAGTTTCCTCAACTGGCACAGTCCTTCTGGTAGGCTCCCTGTTCCTGCTGTCTTGATTCCTGGGTGCCCTGCACTCCCTTGCAAAGTGTCCTCTCTTGTGGCAGTTGAAACACTCCACCTTGGACTTGTCAAACCCAATTCTTTCTTTGTTGGCCATGTCCAGCTTCCTTCCAGTATTCTTTAGGAATCTTCTTGCCCTCATAGTCAGCATAGCAATGTTCCACCTCAAATCCATCTCTTTAGATCATCAGGATTGATTGTTGAGAACTTTATATCTAGCTTTTGAATACCATGAGTTGCTTTCAAAGAAGAGAATAAATTCACAGCATTACTCAAATTTTCACATTTTTGAGCTATCAGCAGCACCCTGAGTGCTAGCAGTATTAACACCCTGAGCAGTATTAACTGCTCTAGTTGCACTGTTAGTGCTGCTAGAGGACAGAAAGGCTACATTTTTGTATATTGTGTTGAGCCAGATGTCCCCTTTACCCTCTGATTCATACGCTTCAGGTTGTTAAAGAGGTCATCCAAACTCAATGTCTCAATCTCTAGTTTGTTCCTCCACATAATAATATGCATAGTCCATTCTTGTGACAAACTTCTCAAGAACTTCTGATTGATGTCTTCTTGATAAATAACTTCACCATGCATCTCCAGTTGACTAATTAGTATTTTGAAGCTATCATAGGTTTGTCTCAATCACTTTATGAGCTGGATGCAGCATAAGTTAATCTAGTTTGCTGTCTTCAGAAGAAATTTTTCTGAGTTTTCTTTGTAGCAGTATTACCACCAAAACTGTTCTCAATAGCCTGCATCAGTGTCTTAGCATCCTTGTATGAGTTAAACTTTAATTGATGCTCATTAGGTAAAGCCATCAATAAAGTGCTTCTTGCCTTCAACTCTGCCCTTCTTTGTGCCTTCTCTTCAACACTTGTAGGAGGGATAACAGTCTCCTTACCATCAACAGTTTTTGTTACTATGGGTGCATTACCATTTTCTATGATCTCCCATAGAGTGTAATCAATGCACTATAGGTACTGCTCCATCCTCATCTTCCAGAGATCATACTCACCAGGTTGGAGTATGGGTAGCTTGATGGTTTGAGTAGATTGAGAGTCCATTGCTTCTTGAAAAAGTAGGATCTAGTGTTTATAAAGGTTCTTCTTATTCAAAGCTTCTCACAAGCTTTGATACCACTTGTTGATCCCAATAGAATAGATCTTGCTTAGCTTGTATAAGGCTAAGTTGTATTGAATAAATTCAAAACAACTATGATAGAAACTTTGATTGTGAATATCAAAGACTATGCGGAATCTAGTCAATGATACTAAGAAGAATTTCAATGAAACAGTAATGAATAAGATTAATAACAAACAGTTTACCAAACTTTCAGCCTCAATATAATACGAACACTCTTAATAGTGTTAGGGTTACAAAACCTTGAAGCTAATCAACTTAGGTTAAACTATGATAAGAGATGTATGAGAGATATGAGATATATCTAACCTAATACCCTAGGACCTCCTTTTATACACCAAGGAGTCCTACTGGGCTTACAATATATTCCTGAGTTATCATGATCTTCTAATCAAATAACTTATACGTATCTATTACAAAAATATCTCATCCATATCACATAAGCAGTACTAACTTGATCTAACAGTACTAACTTATAACCAGCAGTATTAACTTTCTCAGCAGCATTAACTTTATACTAACAGCAGTAACTTTACATCAGCAGTAGTAACCACTTAGTATATTTTCCTTGAACTTCTTGAGCAACAGTAACTTCCACTAGCAGTCTTAACTTTTACACTAGCAGTATTAACCACTTATAATATTTTCCTTGAACTTCACCAGCAGTAGAAACCATAACCAGCAACAGTAACTTCAGCAGCACTAAGAAGTCTTTTAATCCCAACATACCGCATGTTATTTTTATGGTGGAATTTGAATATTTCCTTAAAGAAGTCTGCAAAGCAAATACTGATCAACTAGACTGGAACAACCCCGAAGGACAGCAATATCCACATGATCTTCGTAAGCCCTTACCATTAATACCTTATTCACGGGGTCGTCGAGTAATACCTTTTGATCACTTCATCAACAACGACCTTGCGTATCTAAGTGGTGGTGAATCAAGTCGAACTTATGAAACTTCAGTGACAAAGACAAAGGCTATCGATTATGGACACATCAAATGGATTAAAGACTTCGTCCCAAACTTGATGTTAAGTCAAGTGCCGATTGTCTACGACAAACATGCATTATAGGGCATCTCTCACTGGGGGGCGAAAACGTCAATAATTCTATGGATTTGCTATAAATAGCGAGTCGTGATGTCTACTCCAGACACAGAATCCTTGTTGTTACAAAGCTTAAGATTGTCGAATGGCATAATTACAAACATTTTGATTGGATCACTGTTCGTAGAGATGACGACAAGCTGTACACATTCAAAGAAGGCAGTTACAACAGACTTCGCCTTCAAGATATCGAAGACATGCTGCTTCTTCTTGTTCAAGGCAAGTTGACAAATCTCAACGTTGAGGAACGTCTAGCTTTGGGTGTCTCACTGCGAATGTTTACAAGAAGTGTTGTCCTCAGAAGGCGTGTGGAAGATCTTCGATTAGGTGTCAAAAGTTATCAAAAGAAGCTCAACCTCACAAGGACGGATACGTACAGATCATATCTAAAACGTAAGACACCATATACAGCATACTCCAAGCCCAAAGGCTTCATATACCATAAAAAAGACAAAAAAACAGATTGATGCATATTGATGAACTCCACAAATTTAGTAAGGGTACACTCAACGATGTTCGGTCTGCTCTTGATGATATTCTGAAGAAAATTCGGATGGAGTACTTGCCTCAAACAGTCTGGATAAATGTAGATAGGGAAAGAGCAGGAGCTATGATTCATGCTATTGATTGACAACTCAGGAACAAAAGGTTAATGAGGAGACTGGAAAAATTTGTTGGTGGGAGATTGTACGGGGGAGACCTTCGGCTATTGGAAAGGACCATATAATTTATCATATGATGTCCTCATCATAACAGGTCATACCTAGTACATAATAAAAACTTGTGAATTTATATATATGTAGTGTAGACTTAATGGTGATATTAAGGAGTGCTCGAGTATAAAATTTTCAAGAATTTCTTAGTAAATTCAAAAAAATTCAAATTATTATACTCAACACTATCTTATATTCCCTCGTATATTGAGGGGGGCATTAAAATATTCCTATTAGATATTGGGTAACATTTTGTCCCCAAACGTTTAATCAATTGATATCCAAAATATCAAGGGATTAACATTTTGGATAACGGGAGAAAATATGATTAAACTGCATCTAATTTGTATTGAAATGTGATCATATAAAATGGACTGAATGCACTCCACACTTAGCATGTACTACGATTACAATGCACATGTTAAAGGGGGTGCATTTTAGTATTATTTAAAAACTCTCAAAGTGTAAATCTTTTGATATTTATATCAACACTTTGATTGAAACTTTTCAATAGTTATTGAAAGATCGGATGAATACCAAAAGACCGACCATGTCTTAAATTTATGGAGTTATAAGGTGGTTAGGCATAGGTATTCAAATCCCATGATCCAGCCAGAACCAGAGGGATCTACCCAGGGATATCCACTAGTTAGTGTAGAAGTCCTTAGGTATGATACAAAAGGAGAAAAAGTGAGAATCGAGAATAATGCCGACTGAGATGGAGCTAACACTGGAACAAACCCAACAAGGTGTTAGTTATGAAGTCTCGGTAAGCATTGAAGGAGTGAAGAATGAAAAAGACATACAAGGACAAAGGGTGAAAAGAAAGAAGCCCTCCATACACTTAGGCAGAAACTGGGTCAATACATAAACTATCGAAAACACTAAGTTGCTGTCTAACATTGAAGATAGTCATGGACCTAGTGACGCTATGCACAACCCTCCCTAGCCACTCAAGGTCTCTCAAAAGACTCTTGTTTCATTTCTCACGGAGATTACACGCATTTTTATCGACTTTCTCACTCTGAGTTAGTTGATATTAAAAAGGTGGCAGTCTGCTCCAGCCTTCGATCACTAAAACCAAAGTGCACTATTAAGTCTAGAGCCAAAAGAGATCATCCATAAAAATCATTAGGACACTTGTCAAAATTATGCTTGTTAAGTCACACAGTGTGTGATAGGTGTAAAATACACATATCCGTTAACACCAAAAATGACCCTAAATGACCAAAAATACAGTGAAAATGGCAAAGATATGTGTGTTTTTGTGTTTTGTGTATGCAGGTATGGATAAAGCAAAAATCATAAGGAAACGGTCAAAAACGGGCAAACACGAACACGAGTAACGGAAGAGTATACAAGAGCCGGAAGCTTTCTACAAATAAAGACAAAAAGTCAACTCCTGGTCAAAACCTTGGTCAACATATGGTCAACATAAGTCAAAGCCACTAGAAGACAAAAGTTCCAATCTAGTCCCTCATAATTTTCATAATTACACAAATAGTCCCTAAGGTTAAATGGGGCTTATTCCTTTGATTACCCGAATTAACCCATAAACCTTAAACTTATTACCCATTTCCTTTTTTTAAACCTATAAGCCCAACCCATGAACCCAAGTCAAAAGCCCAAATAAGCCAGTCAAATACAAACGCACCCCTTAGGTAAAAAATGGCGCCAAAAACTGTTACCACTATTCACCCGTCACTCCCATTTTACCCACATGATCAAAACAAAGGGCAAGCTTAAATTAAAGGGTACAAAGGACAATTCATGGGATCATTTACACATGGGCAGAGTTAGACGTCACAAACCTTTCTCATTGGTCATTACCCATCAAAGAGAGGACACGTTGGATTGAAGATAGCATAAGAAATGAGATAATTTACACTAATTGTACTCTCAAAAGAAGCACAAAAGAGTCTCAACACGGATTGCCACGCTGGCAATCCGTGTGAGCTCATTTATGATCTAACGGTGGAAATGAAGCATCCAATGATTAGCAAATGATCAAGGGTCAAGGTTTGGAGGAGCGTCTAACCGTTTTTGAGCCTAGAAGCTTCAGTGGTTGCTATAAATAGCTCACACTTTCACACACTCCCATTCTGTTATCCCATCTCCCCCCCCCACATTTTAGTCTAGCATTTATTTTTTAAATGAATTTTATGCTTTTAGTTTTAATGGGGGTGTAATCTCAACGTATTGTAATTTCGTTCAAAGCATTAGTAAACCAATTTTTAGTCATAAATAAAAGTTTCATTTAGATTATTCAAAACACTGTATTCACTCATAAGCTCTTATTTCTTTTCAAATGTTAAGCTATTGTCTCATAAGCTCACTTAAGCTAATTTCAGCTCTCACAAGTCTCTAAGCTTGTGATTGAGCTTAATTGTTCAATTAATCTACTAAAATTAATTAAACAAAGCTTAATTACCTTATACTTATTGGATTATGGCTTATGGAAGGGGAGCTAGCTTTGGAAGAGCTCTCATGGACTAGACTGGCCAGAGCTGTTGATAAGCTCTATGAGCATATAAGCTTCTGTTTAGCTAAAGCCTCTAGTAAGTTCTCATTTAATTTCCTTTGTTCTTCAATATATAGCTTAATAATTGCTTATAGTGTAGATCTGCTTATTTGCTTAATCTAGTTGCTTCAATGATTCTTATAATTATCTCTTTATGCTTATTAGTTATAAATTTTCATCTGTTTTTAGCTCATGATAGCTTGAGTCATTAAAATTTTTGTTACTTGTCTTAAAAATCACTAAAAAGCCAAAAATAGGTAGATTAGCTTTAGATTCTTAATTCTAGCTTAAGGTGATTGTGGATTTATGCTTATTACTCTTGTTATAAGCTAGTAGATATCTGGTATTAAGGTTTAGTTCTCTAGATTCTCATTTCATAAGCTTAAGTAAAATCTGTCAAATCTATAGGGGTGTTTGGATTAGTATTGTTTGACCTTCAAAAGTCAACATAACTTTGAATTTTTTTTTTGTGAGTTTGATCTTCATAATTGATTAAGATTTGAGCAGGTTTCTAGGATTAGATTGAGCTTAAATTCCTTTTATGGCTTATTATTTTTGATTCTGCACCAAGGGACTTTTTCACTTTTCTTTGCTTGCTAAAATTTTGATCCAAGCCTCTTAAGCTTGATAAGTGGTTGCATTGTATTCAAGCACACTCAAATAGAGTGTGTAATGCAGGTTGTCCCCTAAGGATACCTACGTTGGTGTTTTGCCCTTTATCAAGTGCATCAACAAAAGTAACTGAAGTTACTACTGTTGTCCTTTTAAGCTTTTTACTAATCTAGTGTTTGTAGCTTTTAGGATCTAAATTTCAGTAGGATTATAGATTTCACATAGCTTAATATAGATTAGAACTTGTTTTTCATTACTAGCTTATTTCTTAGGATACTTTGGCTTTTAAAAGTTCATAAAAGTTTCAAAAAGCCAAAAACAGTAGTATTAGTAAGTAGCTCTTGAAAATTGATTTTCTAGCTTTTAGTTCTTGTTTTTATAACTTAGATTAATAGTTTATAAGTAGGTGGTTAAATTCTCATAAGCTCAGCTTATGTCTTGACTTATATTGCATTTTAGCTTATTGGATTTTTGAGCTTTAAGTTTCTTTTTCTGAGTTTGCTGTTTTTAATCATAAATTTAGATAGCTTAATGTATTTTTAGTTAGGGTAGCTTGTCATTATTAGCTTGTACACATCTTAAGCTAGCTAGAATAGGTTTTGGTTTTAAATTTGAGCTTATAATGAAGTGTGTGCAAGTGTTTTAGTAAAAATAAGTTTTTAAGCCTTTTAAACGCTACTTTCTGAGACAGCTTCTTTATAAGCTCTTTTAGAGCTTATTTTTGAGATTCAGTTTATACTCATATTATTAAAAGTTCTTAAAAATGTGTGTTCTATAAGTTTTAGCTTTTGGTTTTGAAAAATAAAAAAAAATTAAAAAGGGTGTTACCAGAGCTTGAACCCGTGACCTTCCACTCAAATGCCCAACGTGTTAACCAACTTGCTTCAATAGCTCATCCATCATCCCTTCCTTTCATTTAATACTTGTACTTGTTTTTCTTTTCCTTTTTCTTAATAAGCCGCAGCTTAAAGTAGCTTATTAGGAGCTTATTTGTTTAGCTAGTAGAGTTTTCTTATTTTTCACTTAAACTTTGTTGCATTTTGGAATTTTCCTAAATTTTTCGTATTTTTCCATTAAGTAGATTATTTTTAATCATTTTTCCAAGGTTTTAATTTTCAAAAATACATTAAAAATATAAATAATTTTTAGAAAAATACAAAAAAATAGTTTTTAGTTTTAGTTTTACATTCAGTAAAATCATTTTTACACCTTTTAAATTTTTATTTTCATTTTTAAGTTTTTTAATATTAATTTTAAAAAATACGGTGGATTTGTAATTTTAAAAATAGGATTTTTAATTTATAATATGTTTAAAAATAATTTTCTGAGTTTTTAATATATTTATACTTTTCTAACTTTAAAAATCATTTTTAGAATTTTAGGACGTAAATTAGCAAATTTTTCTAGGATTTAACACTAGATTAAAATTAGTTTTTAAATCAAAATAAATTCAAAAATAACAAAAAAAATATTTCTCTTCTCCTAAAATGCCGACTGAGATGGAGCTAGCATTGAAATAAACCCAACAAGGTGTTAGTTATGAAGTCTCAGTAAACATTAAAGGGGTTGAAGAATGAAAAAGAAATGTAAGGATAAAGGGTGAAAAGAAAGAAGCCTTCCATACACTTAGGAAGAAACCGGGTCAATACATAAACTGTCAGAAACACTAAGTTGTTGTTTGACATTGAAGACAGTCATAGACCCAGTGACGCTATGCACAACCCTCCCCAGCCACTCAAAGTCTCTTAACAGACTCTTGTTTCATTTCTCACGGAGATTACACGCATTTCTATCGGCTTTCTCACTCCGAGTTAGTTGATATTGAAAAGGTGGCAGTCTGCTCCAGCCTCTGATCACTAAAACCAAAGTGCACTATTGAGTCTAGAGCCAAAAGAGATCATCCATAAATCTCATTAGGACACCTGTCAAAATTATGATTTCTAAGTCACACAATGTGAATAACAAGATATATATTAAGAGTCCTACGCATTATCCTTGTGATTTTGCCAAAACATCTGAGTGATGTTACTCACAGTAAAGATGGAAATCCTGCTTGAGCCAACATCAAACAAGCTTATGGTAGGTGACTTATGCGATTCTATATGAATCAAACTTGTGACAACTGGAAAGAAACGATGGTGCGATTCTATAAGAATCAAACTTGTTCCAGGTTATGAATTAACGATTGATGATGAATTTTGAAATGATTAACACTCTCGAGGTGTCACAAAACCACTTTAGCAAGTGACATGTCGATTGATTTTTCAAATCAATTTTTCTATTCAATCGGTGATATAGTAACTCACTGGTTCACTCTTATCATGTTGTCTGCTTTGAGACATTCCGGTAATGAGAACATGCTAAGTTTGATGAATCTAATGCATATGTGTTAGAAAGATTCTATACTTCAGCTGGAAATCCTTTCAAGGAGATTCTTCTTAAATTGAATCTACCTGATCACAGGTCGATCCTCACGGATTCGAAGGTTACTCTAATCGAACACGGGCGAATGACAAAGTCATATTCGTCCCCCCACTTTATTGCTAACTATTTTAATGCAAGATAATTAAAGATGGAGGTGAAGGTACCTGATTCCAGCTGACTCACAAGATTCATAGCCACATGCTCATACCCGACCGACAAACATAAAGACATCATGAAAGCTCAAGTACATGTTTCAAGACTTTCGCTACTCTGATACCGTACGTCTTTCTTGAAGTGACGAAGTATTAAAGTCAAAGAATTTCAAAGAAGTTTTTCGTCACTCTGATATAGAACGTCTTTCTTAAAGTGACGAAGTGTTATAATTAAAGAACCTCAAGAAAGATGCAATATTAAAGCTTTTCAAGATAATATATCAAGAAAGGTATGAGCATATCAGTCCAGAAGTTACAAGTTAACAAGATGGCAAAGTTTATAAGATGGCGAATCGAGATTATACTTGGTTGATGATCTCAAGGTGTTCAAGATCACATTTTCACATTCAAGTCAAAATAAAGGAACAAGCTCAAGCCTTAAGTCTATGATCACTACATCAATTCACAAGTTAATAATTGAAGTTAAAGACTATGAGCTCAAGACTAATGGTAAAGCATAGTATGCTAGGATTACGTTTTTGTAAAATGGAGTGACCTCCCTTAGGGGGAGATTGTTAGGAACACGAAAGTGTCGGTCACTTCCATAGATAATTGTAGTTAGCTCGTTAAGTTAATTTTTGGAAACTTATTAGGCTAGTTAGCTAAAGCCCATGGATAAACCCATAAAGGCCCAAGCCCATGTATACATGTAAGTATTTATACACCTCTTCATGCCTTGGAGAGGTTGTTGGTTGTTTAATTTTCACACACTTATGCATTTCATTTCTATGTTTACTTTCTCTCTCTAAGTGTTCATCCAACCCTATCTCTCTCTAAAACAACTTCTCTTTCCCTCTCATCAAGTATGTTATTAGATTAGTCTCCAGTAAACTTTTTCTGGATGATCATGATCAACGAACCCATTTGGTTGTGCAACATAAACCTCCTCCTTCAGTGGACCATTAAGAAATGCCGTTTTCACGTCCATCTGATAAATTGGAAAAGACTTGTGTGTAGCATATGCGATGAAAATCCGAACAGCTTCTAAGCGAGCAACTAGAGCAAATGATTTCTTGAAATCAATACCCTCTTCCTAAGCATATCCCTTAGCTACAAGTCATGCTTTATTGCGAATTACAGTTTGATCTTCATCCTTTTTATTCTTCCATAACCACTTTAGCTTGATTATAGTCTTGCCAAAGGGTTTGACAACGAGTTCCCAGACTTGTGGTCTGTCAAACTGATGAAGCTCTTCTTACATTTCTTCTATCCATGCAGAATCAGCCATGGCCTCCTTGATATTTTTCGGTTTAGCTGTACTCACGGTGAGTGCGAACATACACATTTCAGGATCTGTTGCAAGTTGTCGTCTTGTTTGCACTGGCTTGGATGGATTTCCACGAACTTAAGATAACGGGTGATCTTTTATCCATCGGTATTCAGAATCGTGTGGTTGATAAAAGGTATGCATATTTGAATTATCAATATTGCGTGAGAAAGACTCAGTAACTTCTCGTACCGGTGTATAGAAAGGATTGATAAATTCATCTTGTTAAACCCGTGTATCTTCTACTTGATTATCATTATTTTCCTGAGCATGAACATTTGTTGGAGTTGTTGGTTCCATTGAAGATTGAATTTTCATTGTAGGTGGTGTGTCATGTTGTTTAGAATTGTCGGTGGGAGAAGAAGAGTTGTTGACACTTGAAGTGCCTGCATTGAAAAATTCATCGTACAAAGGACCGAAAAGAAGATCTAACTCTTGTTATGACAGATCTGTTGTATCTACTGAAGGAGAAACATTTTCTAGTTGGGGCGCGGGGCCAGAGTTGTCAAAATCTGACACCTTTTGTCGTTGAAGAACGAGGCCTAAAGTGTTATTGTTAACAGACGTCTCAGACATCTCTTTGATCTCATCAAATCTACGATGTATGGATTTAACTATCAATTGGGTTCTCTTGTTGTAAACATGATATCCCTTAGACTGAGTGGAGTATCCTACCAGAATCTACGGGTCCCCTTTTTCTCATGTGTCGGGATGATGATAGATCTGTTTTGAGTATAGCATGCGGTTGCAATTTCTTCAGCCCAAAAGAACAAAGGAAGTTTAGAAGCTGAAAGCATCGTTCGAGCAGCCTCAACCAGAGTACGGTTTCGTCTTTCGACAATGCCGTTTTGTTCAGGTGTTCGAGGAGTAGAAGTTTGATGCTCAATTCCTTCTTCTTTGAAGTATGCATAGAGTGTCTTGTTTAACAACTCTGTGCCTCTGTCAGTTCGAATAGAAATCACTTAAGCTTGAAGATTTCGTTGAATCATCTTGAGAAAATCTTTTAGAACTTCTGGTGTTTCATCCTTAGATCATAGAAATAGAGTCCAAGTATATCTGGAGTAGTCATTAAGAACTTTGTGCCTCTGTCAAGTTCGAACAATAATCACTTGAGCTTGAAGATTGTGTTGAATCATCTTGAGAATAGTTCTTTCTAGAACTTCAGGAGTTTCCTCCGTTGGATATTAGAAATTAGAGTCCAAGTATAACTGGAGTATTCGTCCCAATAATTTACCAGAACTGTATTATCTTCTATTTATGACTTTCAACACGCATAGAACACATAAGTCCATATGAAACAAATGTACATCTATTTAGGCTTGGAACAGCCATTGTCTGAAATGAGCTCCTTTTTGCTTACTCATTTTTTACAAGAAGAACATATAGTTGAATTCCTGACATATTCAACTTAGGTAAACCAATCACGATATCCTTCTTTAAAAGCAAGTTGATGTGCACAGTAAGATGAGAATGTCTTCGATGCATAACCATGCTTGAGTTGGTGATGGCGATTAGCCATAGAAACATATTTGAAGTTGATGAAGTGGATTCATAGAAGGAATTTTGTATATAGATCCAGATCCACATTACTAGTAGTAAGTCAATTCCCTAAAGAACTTTAACAAAACAATAGAATTTCTAAAAAACAACCTCCAAATCCACATCACAAAATTGACTAGCCGAGAAGAGATTGTGATTGAGGCCTTCGACGTAATAAACCCTGTTGATTGTGATATTTCCTTGAACCAAATCTCTATAACTAAGAATTGGAGCAAATTGATCATTGCCAAAACGAACGGTACCCATATATTTTTTAACAAAATTGCACATCAGCTTTAGATTGCCAGAGATATGCTTTGTGCATCCAGAGTCAACAATGAATAGGATGAGTTGAACAATCTATAAGAGAATTAGAGGATGATGGAACACTTGACAAATTGGATCCTAAAGTATTTGTGATTTTCAAGACATTAGTTATCCTAGATGCATTATCTATTGTCGGACTAATACTTGTATTCCCATCTTCTTTCCTAACTTTAGGCACCCATTTTATTTTTGTCTTAGGAACCTATTTATATCCTGATGGGCGTTGTTGTGCTATCCACCATTTCCATGCCTTACTAGTTTTCTCATAAAGCATCCTATAGTAACTCTTGGAGTTCTGGATAGTGGATTCTGATGCAACTGTTTTCTTAAGGGGTGTTGCAACAGATTTGTTCACTTGACTTTTAGGTTGTCTAGTACTAATAGTCCCTACTTTAGGCTTTTTAGTTCTAGCATTCACGTCATTCAA
>BQNB010149653.1:0-16140 GCA_026074375.1 Tanacetum coccineum | reverse complement strand
AAGACTAAATAGGACCAGAATTTCTCGAAAGCATACACCACGGCTAATAATTCGTTCTTCGTAGTAGTGTAATGAGCTTGAGCATCAGTCATAGTCTTGCTCGCATAGTGTATAGGCTGAACATGTTTGGTCTTACGTTGCCCCAGGACTGCACCTACCGCAAAATTTCCAGCATCACACATAATTTCAAATGGTAGGTCCCAATCGGGGGCAACTAAAATCGGAGCTTCTGTTAATTTCTTGTTAAGAATTTCAAACACTTCAATACATTCTTTCGAAAAGATGAACGAGGTGTCTTTTTCTAGAATATGGGTCATCGGCCGGGCGATTTTAGAGAAATCTTGAATAAATCAACGATAGAACCCGGCATGACCTAAAAAACTTCGAACGCCTTTAACGGGAGTGGGATGAGGTAGGTTTCCTATTACATCAACTTTAGCTTTATCGACCTCAATCCCAGATTTAGAGATCTTATGGCCGATGACAATGCCCTCTTTGACCATGAAATGGCACTTCTCCTAATTTAAAACTAGGTTGGTGTCTTCGCACCATTTTAGCATTTTGTCTAAATGGGGGAGGCAAGATGAAAAGGAATCCCCAAAGACCTAGAAATATCCATGAAGACCTCCATTGTTTCCTCGATCATGTCGTGGAAAATAGCCATCATGCGCCTTTGGAACGTTCCCGGAGCATTACATAAGCCGAAAGGCATACGTCGGTAGGTAAACGTCCCATAAGGGCAAGTGAAGGTGGTCTTTTCTTGGTCTTGCGGGTCAATAGGAATCTGAAAGTATTCGGAAAATCCATCTAAAAAGCAATAGTATTCATTCCCTGCTAAACGTTTAAGCATCTGGTCCATGAAAAGTAACGGGAAATGGTCTTTACGAGTAGCATCATTAAGCTTCCGGTAATCAATACAAACACGCCATTCGGTGACTAGCCTTGTAGGAATCAACTCATTATCTTCATTCGTTATAACGGTCATACCTCCCTTTTTGGGCACACAATGAACGGGGCTTACCCACGAACTATCTGAGATAGGGTAAATCAATCCGAAATCAAGGAGTTTGATAACTTCTTTTTTTATCACCTCATGAATTTTTTGGTTCACCCTTCTTTGATGTTGGACTGCCGGTTTAAAGTCATCCTACATTAATATTTTGTGAGGACAAAATTGAGGGTCAATTCCCTTAATGTCGGAGATTTTCCAAGCAATGGCACGCTTGTGTGACTTTAGAACCTTTAGAAGGCGGGCCCTTCTCCTCATCTTTTAAGTTTTTAGCAATTACGACGGGTAATTTATTAGTGCCCTCCAAAAATGCATACTCAAGATGAGAAGGTAGGTCCTTGAGCTCAAGCTCCGGAGGATCATCAATAGAAGATTTTATAATTTTAAGTTCTTCAAAATTAAGTTCTTTCAGGGGGAGAGGAGATGATGGATCATCATTTAATAACTTCTCAAGTAGAAGAATATCTCCCTCCGGATCAAAGTCGTCATCATCAATTCCCGGTGGAATTGAATCACTTGTAAGACAAGCTTTGATCTCTTTCAAAACGAAGTTACCTCCCTCAAAATGAGTGAGAGAGGGGGAAGAAGTAGTAATGATAGGATCTAAAGACGGAGTGAGATTTCCACTCTTAGAACTATTCGAAAATCCGAGCACCTCTTGAGCATACTCCTCACATGTAACGTCTATGACATCGATTCGATTGACAGATTCATCATCATATCTATAGGAGTATCTGTTTGGAGAGAGTGAAAGTTGGAGCCATTGGCACTAAAGAAGAAGGTTTTGCGGCATCTTTTCATGGATGATAGCTGTAAGTATCTTGGGGGCTATGTTTGTTATTAGTCTCAGTGGCATACTTTTAATTCTAAGCATCTTTGACATGTTAATATGAAGAAATGATCACTCTGCTCATATTGATAAGATAATCACTACTGGTAAGAATTTATTAATGTATCTTATTATTAATGTTATGGTGCAAGTGTTAAAAAGGTGTCTTTCACAATGATTAAAATAAAATGATATGGTGGATACGCACCAACTTTGGTTAAATCAGTGTTGTTGGAGAAAAATAATCATCTCATTATTTTACAAGTCTTTTTTTTTTTTTTGAACGGCAAATGGAATTTTATTAAAAAATGCTAGAAAGAAACTAGCAGACGATATACACGCAAAAACGATCCAACAAACAAAGAACGAAAAGGAACAGAAAAATACTAACGAAACGAACTCGCAAAACAACCAAAGACTATTAGAATAAGAAGTATCCCACCATGGCGCCAACTGAATTAACTCCCATGAACGAAACCGAACACCCGAGGCATCATACCAAAAAGCGATCTAACCGGCATCCTTTGTTTGTCTCGATAAGGCATTATGAAGAAGAATAGCTTCTTTAACGTTGTCATAATAACTCCAAATCTGAATCGGACAACCGAAGGTTGGACGTGTGCGGTACTTCCTAAATTTGTAGTTCGCTCCTTGTCCTTTGTCGCCTTTGGTTCACGTTATGCTTCCTTCGAAAGAGGAGAAGAAGTTGGTGGAATCGTAAGTCCATCGTAAGAAACACCACTTCGGGTAGTAATAGCTTTCACGTTACCTCTCGAGTTAGTTATGGTATCACTAGGAAGTGATCCCGAACCCGAGGGACTTTGCCTATGCATCGTAAGATTAGTTAACATGTTCATTATCTGATTATTTTGATTTTCTAGCTTATTGGTTTTTGTCTCAATAGAGGAAAATTGATTTGTAAAAGAAGATTTGAATTCATTTCTCAATTCCGATTTCATATTACTCATTTGAGTTTGCATGGCTCTCAAAGTAGCTTTACATTACTTCATGTAGTTTGATAACTCATTCGAAGTCCATACTTGATCTTGATTTTTCGGGCTTGATAAGTGTTGTTTCCTGGATTAATCATTTTCTGCATCTTTGTTGATTGATCCTTGATGTTTGGAGCTTGATAATTTCCGTAGTTTTGATTCGTAGCCCGATTCTTTTATTTACTATTCTGCATATTCGGAAGAAAACCAGTGGGTCCCATTTGTTGCTAGCACATTAATGTCCCCCCCGGGGGGGTTTTCTCCTTAGAAGATTCCCGTTACAACTTCCTCGATTGTAGAGCCCACGCTCACAACATCAAAGCCGTTGCCATCGGGGCAAGATCACTCCATAGTAGGGATCTGGTCCACCACGAAGTCATAACAAGTCTCATCTCTGGCTTTCACGTACTTTGATAGCCTTGTTTCATAAGTACAAAATTCCTAACGATCATCGTGAGAGCGGTAAATTCACGGAAGAGGGAATGGAGAAGAAGTAGTAGTACTTACTTTTAAAACAATCGGTTTGTTTCGTGAAATACATACTTTCTCGTATTCTCTATGGAATCGTCAAAGCATCTTCGAGAGTACGGTTCAAAAGATTACCACCGGCAACTGCATTTAAAGAATCTTGATCGGATTGTGGCAACGCATTGTAAAACGTGTCGATTTGATGCAATTCCGAAAAACCGTGGTGTGGGCATTTACGAAGGAGATTTTTAAAACGGTCTCATGCCTCACTAAACGTTTCATCAAACCTTTACTGAAAATTCGTAATATCATTCTTGAGATTCGTAGTCTTCGAAGGAGGAAAGAAATAATTCACAAACTTAGAAACGAGATCTTCTCATGTATGGATAGAACGAGGGGGTTCTTTTTCTAGCCAAATCTGGGCTGCTCCCTCAAGAAAAATGGAAAAACATCCAACTTAGTAGCGCATGTGGAATATTCTTGTGACTTAAGCGTATAAGTAATCTGTTAAACATCAATAAGAATGAGCCCCCTCTCAAAACCATGAAATTGACTCAAAGTTACTAGCATAAGTAACCCCGATTGTTAACTCAAATGTTCGCTAGTAAGGGGAAGAACAATGCATCCTCCGTAACCTCTCGTGGGTGCTTGGAGTAATTCCGACATAGTACCGTATTCCGCCATATAGCAATGGGAGTCTCTACAATAGTTTGAAGCTCAGTTCGACCGACTATAGTGCTTGGGAAACTCTCGATTATTAACGTCCGCTTTGAATCGTGAAAATTCAACATTAATTTCGATGAAACGATGCGCATGACGAACATAAATAAGAAAAAATAAATCTAAACGAATAAGATTTTTATTCAACGATAGTCAAAAAGTGCACGGTAGCTCTCTAGAAAACGCACAAAAGAAGCGAACGTTTTTAAAACCTGTCTCCTTCCGGTCGAAGTTCGTAGATCAACCCCGCCTTATACTCCTTATAGTTTGTTAATCTTAAGGTGAGCCGATTTAACATTGGGACAACACGGTTCTTTTTGTGTTTTTCAATTTTTTGATTTTAAATTCTTTAGGAAAAGTAATTGTTGTATTTTAATAAATCCACAAAAATAATTCATAGAAAAATAAAATTTATTTTGTATTTATAGTTTTATTAAAAAAAAATGAAAATATAAAGAAAGAAAATAATATTTACAAAAAACGAATAACTTCATGTGGAAGGGTCTTTTATCACTAATCTTCAAACTCAACACGATAATCGTTCACACTTACCCCCAGCCGCGCCAAAAATTTGTTTCGGTCTTAATTATATATAATAATATATATATATATAATAATATAAATAATATAGTATATATATATATATATTTATATTAGATTATATATATATAGTAAAAGCAAATCGGCAAATTACTCTCGTGAAATAATAATAAGCTAATTACTAATAAAATATATTTTTGGAAAGAATTGATGAGAAAATTACCCTTAGGAAATGATAAAATTCAAATCGTTCGCGAGTCGTTTTCCTAACGAAGCGTGAATATTGAAAATCTTGTTTCGGTTCGTGGATCGGCATCTTGAATAATTTTGAATTCTAAATCTAATAACGCAAAAAGAAAGCACATAAAGGCACGCTAATATAAAAATTAAGACAATTTAAAAACCTAACGATATTTAAAACAATTAAAAACTAATTAATAACTAAAATTTACTAACTAATTAACTATAAATTACAAATTAAAACTCTAAAAACTCAAAATGCAAATTTCTAAACTAAAATGTATTAAACTTTTTTTTAAAACACAGAATTTTTTTAAAAAGTTTTTAAACTATTTAAAACTAAATTTTAAAATAAATAATACAAAGAATTAACACAAAAATACTAAAACATAATCCTAAAATTTTAGAAAATTTATAAAAATATTAGCCTAATTTCAGAGCTTTCAAAGAAAAACGCCCGACAAAAAACTTTTTACCTAATAAGCTGTTTTAAGCTAAAACTAATCAACATATATAATAAATGACACAAAGGGATAAACTGAATAAGACCCAAAGGGCAGTGTAAATGTGTGTGTTTGTGTGGTGGGAGATCACAGGTTCGAGTCATGTGACTGTCCCTTTTTGAAAAACATTTTTTTTCTTTTTGCAAAAGCTATAGAATAAGCAAAAATAAGAAACTTTAATAAATGGACTTAAGACTAGAACTTATTATTAAGCTAGGAAAAAGCATAAGAAAAAGTGGCAGATTGCAAAACTAGCTAATTGAGACTTTTAGGAACCTAGTTAAAACTATTTGAGCTTTTTGGACTCATTAAGCAAATAGAAAACTAATTAGCTAAAAACAGACTTAGAGCTATACCTAATAAGCACTAGGGATTAAAAATAAACAAGTAAAATAAGTTAAAAAAACATCAAAAGACATTAAGAACATAGACTCCTAAGACTTTACCGAACTTTTTGACAAACTTTAAGGTTGGGATGGTGTCCGTTGAGGTTAACGTCTTTTATATAAGGCTAATATGTGCGTTATGTGTGTTATATTTTTATGATTCAAGTTTTAAATTTATATTTTGCCGACTTAACCAAAAACAACAATTTAACGGCTGACCCGGATCGGTGTAGAATATCGTGGTAATAGGATGTCGAACGACTTGAAGCAGTTAAAGCTTTCATTATTAATACTTGGGTTTCTATCTAAGGTTAATTCAATCTAAAGTCAATCCTATGCTAATTCCTTTGTTTAATTTTAAGTCCTTTTCTAGTTAGGTTAAAGAGGGAGTTTTTCAGTCTGAGAGACTGGCACGGGTTTGATGGTGACGGACAATCAATTCAAGACTTTATAACTCACGCAAGCAAATTAACAGAAGATAAAAAACGTCAAGTCTATATTTAAAACTATATTAAGCTTCATAATCCGAATAGAAGTTGGTGTTGATTATTCAGTGCAATGATTACTTATCTGCAGTGTAATCAGTCTTAGACTTAGGCGGAAAAAAACCCCATCCCCCCCCCCTTCTTTATAAGACCTATACACATTAATTCTGTCATAATTAAAGCATCCGCATAAAGCATCTTTATTTGTTGATTATAATCTATCTTAGGGATTAAGGCAATGGTGATCTTGTTAAACCCTAGCTCATAAAAACTTTACCCACTTACTGCTTAACGGCTCCTTATATACTAGTACTTCACTGTCCGAGTCTTTACCAATTGATTAGAACGTACTCGTTGGTACCAAGGTCAACTTATGGCTCAACTAAGCTCACAATCAAAGGGCAAATTTGTCAAAATTGCGATCCGAGTATTTTATATATATAAATAGCATATGGAAGAGCTATCCCACTCTTAGCCTATAGTCCAAACAACACCAAATTGCAGCGCATATCAATATGTAGATAACCCATTAAATGATAGGTCGCATGACATAATCACTTAATACAACTAAAAATTGATTAACATAAAACAAGCATACAAACAAAGTATAGATCAAGCCAAGTCGAGATATAAACAAAACCAACATTCATATCTTCAAATAATGGCTAATACCCAAAGTATTAGCCTTCATAACATCAAATTAAATACATGAGATGGCTTTACCAAGTCACTAACCAAAGTTTAACGAATGATACCTAAACTGAACGATTACAAAATGAAAAAATTACATTGTCTCCTATGGATTGGATCGCGTTGCAATCCTCTTCTGCTCTTTTTCTCCTCTGAAAATCGACGTTGTATTTAGTATCGAGAATATGAGGTAGCACACTAAACTCGTTTTTGAGTTTTCTATTTATAGGTCTGGAGTCGTTTTTGATACGCGTATCCATGTCATGGATACGCGTATTGGGGTTTTTGGAGTAGGGACCACTTTGATATCTTTTAAATATCACTAACTATATCTCTAAGACCCGTATTTGGTCGTCTCAGAATACAGCGTATTGATCTTCTTTCCTGGGTCTTTGTGAGTGTAGCACAGAACCCTTATCTTCTTATGAGTACGCGTATTGGTTTTCAGAATAATAATCTTCAAATATCTCGTTTAAACTCCAGGATGCGTGCCTTTTAGTCAAATTTCACCAAGTACTCCATAATTACTGCAATTCTCACATACAAATGATTAAGTAACAAGACGTTGCAAGTATCATACAATATAGTTAATTACATGGGAATAAATGAGCTATAAAATAAACTTATTTGTGTCATCAGGACTAATCTCTTATGTTATTTAATTATTAATGATAATTATGATTTATTATTATCAAAAAGTTATGACGAAAGAAATAATCGGGTTTCTTGCAACATTAATTTTATTACGATGCACGAATTGTGTTCTTGACAAAAAGAAGAACACTTAAACATGCTACAATTTGGTCTCAAGTTAAAAAAGTTAAGTTTGTAGAGCAAGTTTTTTGACACTCTATCTTCAGTTCACTTGACATTCGATTATTGTCTGGATTTCAACTTATGTTATACAATAGATAAAAATAAGTCAAGCACTATAGAATTAGTTCAATGTGACAATTAGATGATATTTATTGGTTTCAAATATACAAGTTTAATTTGTTGCAATGTACTATAGAGTTTAAAAACAACACGTGAATATAAAATCTTGTATGATCTCATACAAATATCTTAAAAAATAAAAGTTACATTGGACTTGACATATGAGAGTTAATGCTAACCTACTAAATTTACCATCTTTCTTTTACTATACACTTCTTTTCATTGGGTCATACAACCCACTCACTTCTTTTGCAAATTGCAACCCATCCAATTCCTACTCCTTTAATTCAAATCTCTTCTCACAAGAGAAACTCGCCTCCCGTCCCGAAAATTATGTCCCCCACAAAAAAAACGCACAGTTTAAGAAAAGTGCATTTATTACTGTTTTCTTTTTCTTACTTTTTGACAGAAAGACAGTTTTACCCTTAGGTAATTAATTTAAGTCTTCTTTAAAGTTTGTAATAATAATTTCAAACAAGGATAATATAGTAAACTTTGATCAAACTTCCCTATCTATTTTTAAGTAGGTGGACAATTAAATTGGGACATCCTAAAAAGAAAACGTGAACAATAAAAATGAGACGGATGAAATAACTAAGAACCCACATAAATCAAAGACAAAAAACACCCTTGGTATAAGTAAAAAAAACCAACCAACACACCAACAATCTCATAACACTACAAGAATCTGATGGAATACCCACGGAAATTAACCACACTCATCCTTTGGAGGGCATTTACCCACATAATACCCACCTGTTACCCATGACCAATGACTTTCAAAGTCAATTTTATTTTCCCTCGAACTTCCCACGAATTTATCCACACAAATTGCCACATAAATATATTTGGTGTGCAATATGTGGGTAAATAATTAGCGCCAAAACATTCACCACGGAATGAACCCCGCTATAGTTATTGTGGCTATATTTGTGGGTATTTTAGTGGGTAAATATTATTTACCCACGAAATACACATATTCTTTTTATTGGTGGGTGAGTTAATGCGATTGTTTTGAGGCTGAATATACCCATGTCTTTACCCATCTTATTGTAATGTTTTAGTTGCAATGATATTTCTTAGAGGCAATATGTAACAAAATAGGGTTGTCATAAAATTTACTCGTCCCTAATCCAACCTAGACCCATGTTAAACCCGAACCCGATTGTTTTTGATATTATTTATTTGGTTTAGAATGACTCTAATTTAATTAGATGTTTTTTTTTACGACATTTGTTATTTGTTTTTTTTACATTTTCCTTTGTATTTTTTTAAAATCTAAGGCGCTGAGTGTTCGAGAACAATAATATGACTACTCTTGTATTTTTGTTATTACACTATGGCATGTTACAATCCTTTCGTCGAATCCGAGAAAGTGGTGTAAGAAATTTCAACTCGACACTCTCTCCAGGTTGTTAGCACGATTACCCGCTCATCTGCTGTTTGACTTAAGTTTTAAAACTTTTGTTCATATAGGCATAATGGCATATCACCAAATTTCCTGAACCATATTACGCGATTAACCTCTTATTTTGGCGTGATTACGGCAACAACGACAGCAGTGGTGGTATATCATTCCGGTGACGAAGAGCGGACCAAAATGACGAATGACAATAATGATGAATTTGATCGAATTAAAGATTACAATTGAAGATGATGATGATTGTTGGTGATTAACTGAATGTTAGGTTAGAGTGATCGGGTGATTTTGAATTTGGGGAAAGATGAGAGAGAATTAGAGAAGAACACGCTATTGTGTGTGTGAAAAATAAGGGTAAAGAGCTGTTGAAAAAAAATGAATGGTACACTTGGTTGGTATCTCTTAGGCTTCAGGCAAATCTCAAAGCGGTGTTCGAAGGCATCTTCTATTGTTTATGGTGGTCGGTTTGGATGTTCCGTAACAAGATTCTTTTCGAGAAGGATACTCCTTCACAGGCGATGATTTTTGATAACATTGTTTCTAATTCTTATTATTGGTGTAAGTTTAGATGTAAAGCCTCGTTCAAATGGATCGATTGGCTCAAAAACCCGTATCTTGTAATTGTCTAATTCTAGCTCCTTGCTAGTCGTTTAATAAAGCTGTTGTTAAAAAAAAGCTGTAAACTGTAAGCTGTTAGCAAAAGGTGCAAACTATATCTATTTTATTTGTAAAAATGTTTGTTAATGTAGCTGTTAACTGTAATTACAAGGCGTAAAATGACATAAAAGTACAAATCAATAATTATAAACAAATGTAAAACTTGAAAAATAATTGACTCGTTATAAAAACAATAATAACCGTAGTCGTTTGAGATAATACGCTTCACATATGTTAGCCACTCAAGAGTTTCGATTATTTAATGGCAAACGTACGTGTACATGTTATCTTCATATAGCTCATTTGTCATTTTTTAAAGATATATCAACTTGAAATAGGCTATTTTTAATGCTATTGTTATGAAAAATATATACTCGTAATTAAGAAAATATTAGCTTGTCGGAAATTTTAATAATCAAGCATTTGCCGTCGCAACACGGTAATATCGCAACACGCTGATACGCTCCTAATATAATATAAGTAAAGTGAAAGGTTAGACTTTCAAATTATATACCTAACAAGGTTTTTAGCCCGCGCTTCGCTGCGGAGCGCGGGCCAAAATTCCAACTTTGTAGTGCATTAGATTGTTGCTTAAAATTTAAAAAGATAAAACAAAACAAAATATACAAATCCAGAATGTCAACCCATATGGTTTTTTGATCTTTATAAATAGTAGAAAACAAATATACAGATGTTAAAAAAAACAAATACACAGTAACAAACAATTTGTCAATATATCACCTCACCCATAAACATAAAATTATTCAATAAATACAACTTAGAATTGTGTATAGCTAGACTTGATCTTGCAGGTCTCATAATTTAAAAAACAACGAGGTTTAATACCCGCGTTTCACTGCGTGGTATTTTGTATAGAGCGCTTTCTCACTATAAAGGTTTTTTTGGCATTTGGATCTTAACTCCGTGTGCGTGTGTTGAAGCATAAGATTTTCGTCATTGAGAAATCTTAAAAATGTCCATTACATAAGTCTTTGACTTGCACAACAAAAACAGCTTTTATTTCAGGCAACTTTATAATTGTCCAGGTTAATCACTTTCGGTTTGTTGCAAACCGATTGCACCAACACGCTGGCATTTATTCTTAAACATTAGCATAAGACAAGAATACAGGCAAGCCCAAGCCATAAAGCTGTAAATCAACGGCCCGACAGCATTAAATAGAGGCCTAGATATACAAATATAGTAGCGGCAACAAACGCCCGCCATTCAATTTCAAAATGTTAATGAACAAATTTATAAAAGCAGTGTTTGATACTACAAAGTGGCCTAACATTGAACGCGGTTTCAAGCTGTGAGGATCTGTCATCACTGATAATGAGATCTGCAAAAGATTTAAAATTATCAGAAGATTTACAGATTCTGAATCTTGTCACCATTCTAAAAAAAAACTCATTTTCTCACATATTTGGAAAACTGCTTTAAAAAAACTCTGACAAATATATTTGTAAGTATCTTCTAAAAAAGTGTAAATGCTTACCATTTAAATTAACATATGCTAAATTTTAGGCCATTTTTTTTGAGTTTCCACCTGCATTGTTAGCCATAGATTCATATTATAACTTATTTAATTCCAGTTAGAAAACCTATGGTTAATTCCAGTGTCCAATGACCCCAAGGTAGATAATATTTCGGGTTGTTTTCTATTCATTGATTAGTAACGTTCGCCATTTTAAAAGTTAGTTGATGTCATATTCGACAGCTCCTTAGTTCAATTCCGAGTGTTTTTTATCCTTCGAGGTGTAAGCTAAAGACCTACAGTGTATTACAAATTATGAGGAGATAATAAAAACCTACATATTACCCTCTCCCATGTTGATTTTGTTCTATTGTAGACGCAGTCTTAATAACTTTGAAAATGCAAGCATTATCTCAGATCTGTATGAAAAAATTTCCATTCACTTTTCATTTATGTAATGAAATAAACATGCTTACTTATTTGTAGGCCTCTCAATATTATATCCATCAATAAAAATCATGTGCATCCTATACTAAGAGGGTGTTTGGGATTGTTTAATATTTCTGTATATGCTTCTAAGCAATAGCAAATAAGCAGTTATACTAAGTAACTCGAAAACTAGTGTTTGGAATTGCTCACACAAAAAGAAGAAGCAATAAGACCCGGATAAGAAAACATAACGTAATGGTATAAACTTGGAAATGAAGGATCGTAAGCTTCATTCGTCTTGTATTATAAGAGAAATCATAATAGTTTCCACCCTTCTACTTCTGTTCACATTTTTGCACACGCCAGCAAAGTTGTTGTTACATCAAAACCGGGGAAAAGAGAACTTATTTCAAAACGATTATTTCACGTATAACGTACCTTTTCCAAAATTTTAGTTTTCACGACTGATGGTGTCTCTTCCATTGGTATCGTACTTTTTTGACTAAGTCCAGCTGGTTTCCGCTTTCCGGAAGGTACTGAAAATTTGCACACATGTCATGAGATATGTTGGTAAGTGCGTATTTGAATACGGAAAAAAGGGAAGATAAATGCTTACATAAATTGATCTCCCTCGAAAGCGCTTTTAACACAAATGGCATAGCGGACATCGTTATATGATAAAAAGGAACAAAAGTGTGTACCTAAAACTGTAAATCCAGGAGCCATCCTTCCACGATTTAGTAAAGTTTTCACCACCTCATCTTTGTTCATATACAGTTGCAAAACATCGTTCTATCAAGTTGTTGACCTACAACAATCAAGAATAGGAAGAAAATATGTACAGTACATTATGGTGTTATAATATATTAAAGTAAACTAAAAGTATACACTATTAAAAAGTCTCTCGAATATAATTTGTCGGTTTGTATGGGATTCACTTGAAGGGATACGAAGTCACACTGACACCTACGACATTCCAATAACTTCTTCTTTTTTGTTTCCTCTTCTGAAGCTTCTGAGAGGACTTCAGATTTCCCCTTTTGACAAACATACTACTCATGGCCGTGTTGAAGTGAGAGAATAGATGATGCATTTCACATACCTTTCACAATGCGATGGTGTGTTTGAACGTTTTTTATACGACCGATTTGACCAACACCACCTCTAAGTAGCTTAAATAAGCACTCCAAAAACTCCCCATTAGTTTTTAATATAAGCACTTCAAACAGCCCCTATGACAGCCCTATACGTAGTTAAAAGAAGCACTCCAAACAACCCATATAAGGAATTAAAATAAGCACACCAAAACAACACTATAATAAGTTTAAATAAGCACTACAAACAGCCCCTAAAATAGTTTAAAAAAGTCTTCCAACACAGCCTATAAGTAGTTTCAATAAGCTATCCAAACAACCTTGTAAGTAGTTCAAATAAGCTCTTCAAACAGCCCCGTATAAATAGTTTAAAGAAGCACTAATGGTGACATAATAGGTGTCAAATATTGAAATTAAAAGTAGACTTAGCATCCACTTTTTAATCGCTCATATTAATATTTTGATATGTCCCAGATTAAATACCTACATTGTATTTCAACTAATAAGAAGGGATTTTTAGTGGGTGGAGATGGTATTTGATTGGTGGAGGATGTAGTTTTTGAGAATTTTCAAAACATTGCGTATTTTATAAGTGAACATTTATTACAAACAGAAAAGGCATAATCAAAAATCAGATATGAGGTTTGTAGTTTACTTACCTCTCCTTCTTTCATGTTCAAAATATTGGCAGTCCTGTCCGAGCATCCTAGGATCACGGTTTTTTTAAGCGGCTCAGATATGTGGCAATCGAGCTTATTCTGGGCTAATAGCAAGATGCAATCACGGTTACAATTGCTACCTTTTAATGTAGCAAATTACCATTCGCGATTGTCAAGCCCAAAATGCATATCAGCTTTGCCAAACATCGATTTTTGCCCAAAAACATTTAATTTTATCATCAATGACCTCTTTCATTTGTACCATCATTATTAAGATTGTATATGAAATTCTCCCATGAACAAAGAAGCAAACAAAAATCTCCCAGTTTCGATTAATGAGCATATGAATATGTATTAAATTACTGACAGGCATAGCAACGATTGGATTACTAAAAATGGCAAATATTTCTTTTAGTATACTAACATAACAAATACTATAAGCATGCTAGTTCTATAGTAGCATAGTCAGTATAGCATTCTAAGGAGTATTTTTGTGAATAGAACAACTTTGCCAGTCTTATGGATAATAATGAAAGTAGTATAAGTCTTTCTTTTTGTTTTAACGGTAGACCACCAATTAAGTGCATTAAATGATGAGGCTTAGATTTGTAAGATGTGGTAAGGTCATAAAAGTAACTAAAGTTCCACTAGGGATTGCAAAGAATCGGTTGCACACAACAACCACACATGCTATGCCGTCCGGTCATTGCCCCACAAAGCTAGGATCGAAAATTCTTGCTGAGATTACAACAATCATCACAGCCGTAGAAGCGTTAATCAAGTACCCCCCACGGGACTAACTTTTTCCTTGTTTATAGACTGTAGGTCGGATCAGATAGCGATGGTCGGGGGACTTTTAAATTTGCACTCGGCAAATGCTTGTAATTAAAACCTAGCAGTCGGCTAAAAAACATTTAATGCAAACCGACACGAACCCGACATTGAGTGCAACCCGCTTCTTCCACCCCGCCCCGACCTTGGTTTTCTATAAAGCTTAGTACAATGTTTATTTTCTCAAAATTGAAAGATCCGATTACACGTGCTAGTATTTAGCATGTCACGTAATAGGAATGGTCTGTTACAATTTTATTTGGCAAATGAAAGCATTATGGGAATATACAACGAGTATGACCATTTGACATAAGAATTTCTCAGGTATTCAATCTGCTTTATGATTTTTGAAACTGAAACTATTATATAAAGAAACATTTTCACCGCAATTTATTCATATAACACTTTGGATAGGCAATCCTAACTACACAAAAAAGGCTTATTTCAACAACTAATAATCATATAAGCAATCGGTATAGGAAAGCCCCAACACCCACATAATTTGCTTTGCGTAATCACGCCCACAACTATCAGCCTTTTCAAAACGCGTCAAGATATAATAATTCGAAATCTAAAACAAATGTTTGATTGGGATGTAACTTACTTATGTACTGATCGCTTATTTTTCATGTCATAAGGGAGCATGGAGTGCAAAAAACCCTGTAAAAGCAAACTTCGACCCGCCATTGGTTGCATCACGTTCTCGTGCTGCCTAGCCAAGATAGCCTATGAGCCTATCACCATCTTCGCTCACCCGTCACTATCGTCGCACGCCATGGATAGCGGCAATAAAAGCAGCAGTGACATCGAAGGAGCATAAGCCAAACACACAGCTTGAAGGAGCAATAAAAAAGAAAGAGAATGGTTAATCGCCCTGTTAATATTAATCGACATTTCTAGGTACGTAAATATTATCGATTCCAAGAGACATGTCGAGAATATTCTTTTTGGAAAAAAATTTATTTTTTATTTTGTATATTCTTTTTGAAATTTTATATTTTTGTATTTAGTTTTATAGGTTTTATATTTTTTTATTTTGCTTTTCTCAAAAATATTTACAAGTCGATATTTGAAGAATATATCAAGCAGATTCATTTGCTAGAACCTCCAGTTCTGCTGGAGTCAAACATCTCATACCAATTCGCCTGACAAGATACTAAAACCTATCTTAAGGTAAGGCATTAGTAAATATGTCAGCTAATTACTCTATATGTCAATTCACAAACGGTCGGTGCAATTAGTCCTTTGCCAAGCTTATTTTGGCTCAGGTTTGCTTCTTAGTGATCCAAGTGTTAGTTTATTTGTGGCCCAAGTAAACCTTACTAAAATAGATACGTGTCTATCTAAATCTCTGCATCCTTTCTTCATGAAGAATCTACCACCTCCCAAATTTCATCTATCCAAGAATCATAATTTTATTCCTTTGGTGAATTCGTGTTGATTTCTAGCTTACTGATATAGTTTTAATACGCTATAAAATATACTATTAATATTTCTAAAGAGCAATTAAGAACTTTCCTAAAGTCTCCCTTAAGAAAAGCTCACTCTAAAAGATATATATAATATATAATACGTATATTTAACCGGGAAGAATAATCACCCGGGTCGTTTCCCCAACGACTTATGAAATTGAAATCACGTTTTAGCTCGGATTATGATTTGAATGAGAGAAAAGATATTTTTGATTATCTATAACTATTAAATAAAGCAACAATTAAAATGAACAATTAAACACTTAAACTAATTAACGGGAGCAAATAAAACGCGACAATTAA
>BQNB010149651.1:0-16140 GCA_026074375.1 Tanacetum coccineum | reverse complement strand
TTATTTTAGGGTTTTGAAGCTTTGATTTGGTTTGAGGTTTTGTGTGTGTGTTCTTGATGTTATGAGTTGAATGTGAAAAATGATTTGTGAAGTTGGCGTGATGGGATTATATGATTGATGAAGTTATAATCTTTTCTTTGAGAATTTGTAACTGTCATTTAAGGTTATGACATTATAAGGAATGTTTAGGGTTTGTTTTCAACATGTGTTCTAAACTTTGTATTTAATGAAAGTCAGCACATCATGTTTCTGACACTTAGAACAGTGAGTAGCCGTCTATTCACTGTAAAAGTAGGTGAGAGAAGGTTGGTAAGGTCATTCTAACATTTGGATTTCCTTTTTTAATATATTAAAATAAACAATTTCTTAGAAATTATTCAGATAAAATTATTTTAATTTTGAAAATCACATTTGCTTTTAAAACTGACCTTGTGATTGATGTTTAAAGACTGAACTAGGTTCAGGTTTGATGTTATGTTATGCTGAACTGATTATTGTAATCTTCATCTACAACAGTGCTCCAGCGAAGGCGACAAAACCACAAATGCTCATGCAAATCGATGAATGAGACATATGTGGTTGCTCAGTTACTTCACTAGAGAAAGATGAAGAGTTAGATCAAAAAGTTTTGTAAACTGAACTGAATAAAATAAAGTAGTTTTGTCCAGTTCTGGATATGACCAATATCATTGCTCCAGCGAAGGCGATAAAACCATACATGCTCCTGCAAATTCATAATTGAGACATGTGTGATTGCTCATTTACTTCACTTAAGCAAGCTAAAGGTAACAAACAAAAGTTGAACTGACATTTTAACATATGAAAGGTTGTTCAGTTTTGTATGAAATCACTGAACCTTCTTTTTTCTTCAGTCAGTACTGAAGGTTCAGGTTTTGAATCAATGTTCGACATACCTAGTTCAACAGTCAATCTTTTGAAAGTTGGCTCATCCAGACGCTTGGTGAAGATATCAGCAAGTTGATATTGAGTGGGAATGAAATGTAATTCAATGTCCCCTTTGAGAATATGATCTTTGATAAAATGATATCTAATATCAATATGCTTTGTTCTTGAGTGCAAAACTGGATTGTTTGAAATTGCAATAACACTCGTGTTATAGCAAAATATGAGTACCTTTTCATATATGATGTCGTAGTCAGTGAGTTGACTCTTCATTCATAGTATGTTGGCACAACATCCAACAGCAGCTACATATTCAGCTTCAGCTGAGGACATAGCTACAGATTGCTGCTTTTTAGCACCCCAGCATATAAGTTTGCCTCCTAGCAACTCACATGCACTGGAAGTGCTTTTCTGTCCATGTTGCATCCAACAAACAAGTTTGCCTTCATTTCGTGTTTAACCAGTTGATGCTCTGAATCCAGATAAATTTTTCAAAAATACCATGTTTTTTCGGGATGGTTGACGTTTAAGCTTTCGTTGTCTTTCTTTGCCAATACTTTTTGTATTGTAGTTACGTATTCTTGATGTGTTAAATCTTTATAGCCAATGACAGATATGTGGTTCATTATTGTCTTTGCGATCAATTTAGTTTGTCGTTTAATTGTGGGACGAATGTATTCAAATTTTATATTTAAATCATCATACATTTAACTGTTGTTAAATATACTCCGTCGCAATGCGTGACCGCTGTATTATTCGATGCATTACATAATTTAGCTGTTTTAATTTAGTTATATGAAAATGCTAGAATATCAAATTGTATAAACATACGTAATATTTTTTTTAAATATTTATTTACCAATATCAATATTGTACAACTTAACAATTTAACATACATATTTTGAAACCAAAACAGAAACAATAAAATTAATGGAAATCCCACATACGTAGTAATGGAGGTCTCATAACCAAATATTCAGACACACACAGTGACAGCCTTTTTACACACACTGAAACACACACGCTAAAAAAACGTTAAAAAAATCAGCCAATGCTGAACCTTGTCCTACAAAAATCAACCTCGTAAACAGCATAATATCCATTCTTGCTATTACATAAAAAACACACACACAAAAAAAAAACCATGAATCCTTTAGCTGCTACAAACCGTAACTTTCGTCATGCAGCTCGTCTTCTCGGCTTAGATTCACAGCTAGAAAAAAGTTTGTTAATGCCTCACAAAGAAATTAAGGTTAAAAAATAAACCATGATTTTTGTTGCCTTATATAAAGATTGATTTTTATATTTGGAAGGAAATCTTATTAAAGTTATAGTTACGGCGTAACACCTTATCCAGTTATGTCGTAACTATGAAGATCCACAAATAGGAACTCCCGCCTCCCTCTCACCGTACATATGGAAGTTATCATGGAAACCCCCCGGTTACAGCGTCATAAACATATCCTGGTTACGCCGTCACCCCACACTCCCATATCGTTACGCCGTAACAGCTGCTTAAATATGGAATGCCGTGTATGATGGTTACGGCGTAACACATTTATTGGTTACGCCGTAATAGGTTCGATATCTATAAATAAAGGCCTCATTTAAGCTAATCCGACATTACTTCCTTTACAGCTAATTGGAGAGGCGACAAAGGCTTCCAACCTTTGAAGAATTCCACCTGGAGTCCAAGGGAGATCACACTTTACTTACTTTTTATATTTAATCGTTCAAAATACAAATACTGTAAGAATTTGTTGGGGATTCAAAGCGTGGTCCCGAGTTCACTTGGGAACGCGAAGACTGTATGAAGTCTAAGTATCCTCATTTATTTGTTGATCGTGCTGTTGAACCAACTAGTTAAATCTCGGGACAAGATTTCCATAAGGGGGGGGGGGGGGGGGTACTAGTGGACAACCGTGATTTGGCAGGTTAGTTTATTCCTTTAGAAATTGATAAGTGTCCATTTTGTTGTTCGCTTGCGTTGGCTCATGTGTTCTATTATGTATGTTGAAGTGGGTTCTTATGTGCATGCTATATTTTAGAGGTAAATGATCATCTTATTTTGTGGGCATATGAGTTTGGCGTTAAGTATTCCATTTGTTCACGTGTGGTGATAATGGAAATGAAAAACGTGTTGCATGCATTGCTACGTCAATTCTTGGTTATTAAGTGTTAAACGTTTATGGGAAATATGGCATTTTAGAAATGAAATAAGTGAGTGAAATATAGAAGTTTGTAGGCAAACTTTCTAAAAATGAAAGTGGTGTGGTGAATGAAAGTTTCTTATTTCTCGAAAAGTTTATGTAAGTAGCGTTTAAGTAAAACGGTATAATCAAACTAGCTTAGGTTTTTATAAAAACTTAAGGAAATGAAGTAAATTAGTTAATTAATACATTAATTAAAAATATATAAAATATATATTTATATAAGGGGGCATTCCGGTTTAGGGTTTTTTTTTAAATAAATATTTTTTTACTAAGCTTATTTGAGTTGGGCTAGGACTTGAAGGAGATAGATATAAAATCAAACTTGGCCCATTCTCTTCCCCTCTTCTTGTTGTTGTATGAATCCAGCTCCCCAAAACCCTAAGAATTTGATTTTTTCTTGTGGATCCAAGAATCATTCAAGAATTGTTAATTAGGTGCTTGTAATCAAAGGTAAGTGCGTTCATTCCTAGTTTAAATCATGCATTCATGTAATAAAATCAGATGATGGATTCTAGGGTTCTCATAAAATTAGAATATTAATGAATATTTGATGATGTGATTAGAATGATTAGGGGCTTGGATTTAGGTTCAGGTTCATGCAATTGGTATAGGTTAGACGCGCGGCGTTAAAACTTGTTTTGGGTTGAGCAGAATTTTGGGTCGTGTTCAATGACTGATATCTAGATGATAAAAACGTGTATTGATATGTTTCTTGAGCCTATGAATAATCTAAAAGAGTCTACTTTCCATAAAATCCAGCCTCGAAAGTTTTTAAGGTCGGAAAGTCATTCAAATGTTGGTTACACTAAAAGTTGTCAGATCCAAGTAGAATCTCGGGGTAGATTTATGGTCTTTGTTATGTGAGGGGTAAAACCTTTACTTAAAGTGGAATAAATTAAGCTTTAGACCTTGTACGTAGTTTAAGTTCTTATGTATATGGATAAATTCCTGTTAAAAGTTAGCCTCTCTAAAAGTATGTTAAGTTGGATTAACAAGTCCAAACTTTTCAGTGTGCAATCAGATCTGAATTGAGACTATTTTGAAGTTTGATTTTCTTAGGAGTACTTGTGCATGTAAATGTCTTTTAGAAATCCAATGGTAGTTAGAAAACACATAAAGGAACATAGATGATTTTTTCTATAATTTATAAAGGTCATTAAGTAAGGGTTTTGGGTACGTAAAGAGACACTAAATTCTGCATATTTGAGTTAGTTAATTGTTAAGGAGCTTGTGTAATAGTGTTTATGAGATGGTTAAGTTGGACATGGTAGTCGGGGTCGACCCAGGATTGGTTATACTATAACCTTTGAAATCCATCTTTTGTTCTTTTTATGTGTGTTACATAGACTAGAGCTTTTAGCTTGGTCGCGTGTAACTGTGTTTATTTATTTGTATAGTTGCGTGTTGAGATTTGGAAGCTGCGTTTGAGCCTCCAGGTGAGTTCATAGCCCCTCTTTTCTTATGATTTATTGGGGTGGAAATGAGCCAAAGTGTTTGGAACTATTTTGATTACTGTGATATGGAGTTGTCAAAGATGCTGGACTATACGTGGCCTATTGTATGTTGTGTGTACACGTTTGTGATGTGTTATTGAGAATTGTGAATAATCGTCATGGGGGATCACCTGCGGGTATTCATGCTGTTTAGTAGCTGGTACTGTAGCCTAGCCGGGCAGGATGGTTACTTTTGAGAGTATCCCTTGGCGGGCTAACGGGAGGTAACCATAGGGCTGACTACGAATTTGGTGCGATATTGAGACAGTTTGTAGTCGTTTACCGCTTATTTATGTGATTTGATGTTTGAAATAGAGATATGTTTGCCTGTATGGATAGTTCATTTATTGTCCTGTAATGTTTTCTTTTTATCACTATATTGTGCAGTTTGGATTTTATATCGTTGTCTTAAACCTATGACTCTCACAACTTCGCTCTCGCTCTGACGCTTTTTAAGCACTCGCACTCGCGCGCGCAGGTGGTATCATGTTGATAAGAAGGAGTTAGGTAGTGTGGCTAGGAGACCCTAGGCATTGCTTGTGGAGTTGTCTTTCCTAGTCTTTTCATTTATGACATTTGTTTTGCTTGATACTTGTTTGTTGGAGATTGTTAGTTTTCGGATTATGTTGTTTCGTGTACGACATTACTTTTGTAATGCAAGACTCCTTCCTATCTTGTCCCTTGGGTATTGTCCATGACACATAGTGTACATTTGCTCGCTTTTTCATTCATTTAGATTTCTCATAGTAGTACCCCATTGTGTTTGATGATGCTATCCGTCGATGTTACACCTCGTGTTTTCCGCCTAGGCGGAGGTGTGAAGATTGCGTATCAGAGCCTTTGGTTATAGAGAAGAGGTGGTTGAGCCTTAGACTATTTAACTAGGGTCATTCTTGTAGATGCATTTAGGGCGTAAGTGTTTTGTTGTATAACTGCTATGCTTTCACCTCTATTTTGCATAATTTATATTATCTCGCATTTTGTAAGTTTGTCATTGAGTTTATTTTGCTACCTTATCTTGTATGATTGTATTACTTCGCTTAGTTTAGTTAGCTATGTTTTGACCACAACTCCACGTAAGGAATAGTCTCGGTTGGGGAACCGTTTTCTCTCTATGGTACTTAGCGTTTATCTCGCGCTCGCCATAAGAGGAGCCTCTTGTGGAACCAAAGGAGATAGGATAGTTGATCGTTTGTCGGATCGCGCGTTATTAGTAGGGCTGGACCCACGGGAGTTGGGTGATTCTTGCAGAGGCAAAGTCAAACCCAAGTGAGGCCCAACATAAGTTTATCCTATCTTTACCTCATTCATGTTGTTATTGTTATTTCTTTCGGATATTTCGTTATTTGGGAGTTGTTGTTTGCAAGAATTTTCGTTCTTTATGTTGTTTCGATTTTATTTTGATATAAGTTAAGTAGTTCATTGATGGAGCATCCTTTATGTGTTCAAGTTGGGGTTGTTTATGATGTGCGATGTGTAATACGTGCTCATATGTGAATTTGATTGAAATGGGTATCTTGGATAGTGAATGTTCTCGTTGTGAAAGGAAGTGCACTTTATTAATTATGGTGACCAACATAATTATAAAGGCATCACACACGTAGACTTGTGACCATGATTGCATTTATTTGTGTTTGGTTGTAAGGTGGTAATGTAATATGTTTTCCTTTTTGATATGTGTATTCATGATAAAGATGGTGGTATGTGTTGGGTATTATGCATTCCTGATTTTAGTACCAATTAGTTTATATTAGTTAGTACCGCTAGTTGTAATTTGGTACTACAGTACAATATGCTATACTGATTAGATAGTAGTTACCGTAGTTAGGTATAAAATAGATCAGTACCGTTTATGGATATGCATGAGATATCTTAGGAAAGGATATGCATGATCTTTATACGCGTTTTGTAAAGCCCATTAGGGTTTCCTTTGTCTATAAAAGGAACCCTAGGATAGTTAGTTGATATAGTTTTACACAGATCAATAGAGGATCTCATCCCCCATTAGCATTCATAGTCTTTGTAATCTGTATCTTATGGCAGATTCAAGTTGAAAATATAAAGTTTTTTGTGATTCTTTATATTGTTCTTCTTAGCATTATTGATTAGTTTTCGCATAATCAATAGTGTTCAAATCAGTGTTTCATTATTGTTGCTTTAGAATTATCTCTTACGGACCAACTCTTTACAAGCTAAAGGTTAAGATTTATTCAGTAAAAGATCCAACAAGTGGTATCAGAGCTTGTGTGGAAACTCTGAATATGAAGAACTCAATTGTAAGATGGCAGAACAAGACATTCCTCCACCCACTATCACAGCATGAAAATCCCCTATTCATCAGGCTCACGGAGAAATATTTTTTTTGGTTATTTTGAAGCATGAGAATGCGACAATATATCTGTCACATAGACCATAACCTATGGGATGTTATTGTCAATAGAGATCTAGAAGAAGAGCCTGCACCAACTGGAGAAATATCTGCTCCTCCTGCTCCTAAGACTACCAAATAACTGGCTGCTAAAAGGAATCAGGAAAGAGTTAAGAGCATCTTGCTTTTAGCAATACCTGATGAATACCTTCTCAAGTTTCATAATGTTGCAGATGCTAAATCACTTTGGGAAGCAATCAAATCAAGGTTTGGAGGTAATAAAGAATCCAAGAAGATGCAAAAAAATGTTCTAAAACATCAGTTGAAAAATTTTCTACTGCATCAAATGAAAGTCTAGACAAGGCTTATGATAGGTTTCCAAAACGCATTAAGTCACTTGGAGTTCATGGTGCTCCAATACAAAAGGAAGATATCACCAGAAGTTCTTAAGAAGTTTCATCCTTCATGGAATCAATTTGCTCTAATCAGGAGAATAAAGCCAGAATTGATGTGATTGATATTGGATGACTTTACAACAACTTAATGTGTGTGATATACGAACAGATGAGATGGAAAAGGTCTTCAAGTTCCACTTCTACTTCTTCAAAACTTGGCATATCCTATTCTTGCCTCTAAAATTACTAGAAGTACTAATGGAAGTTAGTATTGCAGTGGAGATTTGGGGTTAGTATGATGGTGGAATTAGTCAAGTTTCAATCTACCCCATGTGCTATGAGTAGCATGCTCTTTCTTTCTACAAACCACAACCAGTCCTCAACTTGAAAATGAGGATTTTTAGCAGAATTGTTGATGATGACTTGGAAGAAATTGGATCTTAGATGGAAGGTGGCTATGTTGCACGCCCCGCCGCAGAGAGGGAAAATTCATTCAGATGACAGGAAGGCCCCCCCAGGACACCATGCCGATTTTAAGAATAACAGAATCGGTTTCACTTGATAAATCAAAAAATGAGTGCTACAATGTCACACGAAAAGGGCATTGTTACTAGGGAATGCAGCACCTCCTGGGTAGGACCATCAAGCACCCCCCCCCGGAAAGATCTCCCCCTCATGTTGACAACTGGCAGGAGCACATTGCACAATAATTGAATCTTCATACAGGTATTGGTTTATTGGTGGCTCAAGATGGTCTAGGAGGATATGACTGGAGTAATGATTTTGAAATAGAACCTGTCAACTATGCTTTAATGGCAATCTCTTCTTTAAGCTCATCAAGTTCTTCTAATAATGAGGTATAAAATTGTTCTAAACAATGTCTTGAATCTTTTAAAACTCTTCAAAAGAATTATGATAGTGAAAGAGAAAAACATAACAGAGAAGACTAGAAATTTAGGGTTATGAGTTAGCCTTAGAGTCACTAGAATCCAAGATACTTGTACATGAAAAGAATGAACTGGCTTGGGGTGAAAAATATGAGTTTCAAAACTATGAGCTTAAATGCAGAGAAATACAATTAACAACCTTAACCTGAAATTAGATAAGTATGTTAAGGGGAAAGAGATGAAGTTAAAATTAAGATAGAAAAATGGGTGCAACTACTCTCCCTAATGCTGATTTACACATTGATCCAAATATGCCTGATTTAGAAGATGATTCTGATGCATTTTCAAATGATGGCATATTCAATGGAGCATATGATGATGAGAATGTGGGTGCAGTGGTTGATTTCAACGATATGGATGACACCATTAATGTCAGTCCTATTCCCATGCTCAGAATTCATAAGGATTATCCAAAAGATCAAATTCTAGGAGATCCTAAGTTAGCAGTTCAAACAAGAGGAAAGTTTCAAAAGGCTTCTTCAGCACAACAAGCATTGGTGAGCTACATCTCAAGACAAAATAGAACTAATCATAAAGATCATCAGAACTGTTTGTTAGCATGCTTTCTCTCCCAAGAAGAACCCAAGAATATATCACAAGCCTTACAAGATGAAAGCTGGGTTGAAGCAATGCAAGAGGAATTATTGCAGTTCAAATTACAGAAGGTTGGGATACTTGTTGATTTGCCATCTAGGAAAAAGGCAATTGGCACAAAGTGGGTCTTCAAGAATAAAAAGGATGAGAGAAGTATTGTTGTGAAAAACAAAGCCAGGCTTATAGCATAAGGGTTTAGACCGGAGGAAGGAAAAGATTACAATGAGGTTTTTGCACTTGTTGCCAGGATAGAGGCAATCAGGTAATTTTTAGCCTTTGCATCATACATGGAATTTACTGTCTACCAAATGGATGTTAAAAGTGCATTTCTCTATGGCACTATTAAAGAGGAGGTGTATGTCCATCAACCTCCAGGCTTTGTTGATCCTGCTCATCCAAACAAAGTCTATAAGGTTATCAAAGCTCTTTATGGTCTTCATCAAGCCCCTAGAGCTTGGTATGAGACACTTTCTTCTTTTCTGATGGAAAATGGTTTCAGGAGAGGTACCATAGACAAAACATTGTTTATCAAGAAGAATAAGAGTGACATTATGTTAGTCTAAGTGTATGTGTATGAAATTATTTTTGGCTCTACAAAGAAGTATATGTGTATAGAGTTTGAAGACTGTATGCACAAAAGATTCCAAATGAGCTCCATAGGTGAACTCACTTTCTTTTAGGGACTTCAAGTGAAGCAACAGCCTGATGGAATCTTTATTAGTCAGGACAAGTATGTAGCTGACATCCTTAGGAAGGTTGATTTTTGGTCCATCAGAACAGCTACTACTCCTATTGAGTCTAATAAGCCACTGGTCAAGGATGAAGATATTGAAGATGTAGATGTACATGTCTACAGATCTATGATTGGTTCCCTGATGTATTTGACTGCATCAAGGCCAGACATCATGTTTGCTGTTTGTGCATGTGCTAGATTTCAAGTCACTCCAAAAGCTTCACACTTAAATGCAGTAAAAAGGATTTTTAGGTACCTCAAACATCAACCCAAATTAGGTTTATGGTATCCTAGGGATTCACCTTTTGAACTAGAAGCTTTCTCAGACAGTGACTATAGAGGAGCCAGCCTTGACAGAAAATCAACAACAGGTGGCTGTCAATTTCTTGGTAGAAGATTGATATCTTGGCAATGCAAGAAGCAGACTATTATGGCAAATTCTACTACTGAGGCAGAATATGTTGCAGCTGCTAACTGTTGTGGGCAAGTACTATGGATACAGAATCAGATGATGGATTATGGTTTTAATTTCATGAACACCAGAATCCATATTGATAATGAGAGCACTATAAGTGTTATCAAGAATCCTGTTGCTCATTCTAGGACCAAGCATATCGAAATTCGATTTCATTTTATCAGAGATTGCTATGAGAAAAGACTGATAGAAGTTATCAAGATTCACACAGACTCTAATGTTGCAGACCTTCTCACCAAAGGATTTGATGTCACAAGATTTAACTTTTTGGTGGTTAGCATTGGGATGTTAAATTTGTAACCACAATTAAGGGGAGGCAAGATATTTGTTGTACAGTTTGTAGATGAATTCCAAGAATAGGAGATGGCTATGATGCTCATTTGGGGTTCACTATACTCTTTGGCATAAGGATTCAAGGTTAGATGTGGTACTAAGCTTAGTTCATATTGCTGCAGAAACTTTGTACTGCTAGTACCAGAATTAATACCGCTAGGCTTACTTAGTACTGCTCGAAGATATCTACAGATGATTATGGTGTTTGAATTGAGTGCAAAGCTATGTAATGCAGTTTGGTTTGTTTTTAGGGCTCTTCATATGGTACTAAGTTAGTTAGTGCTGCTAGTTTTGGTTAATTTTGGTAACCAAAAAGTTAGGCCGCAGGCTTAAAGTTAGGTACGTAGGAGGCAAAGTTTGTACCGTTGATATATCCGTTGGGAGAATATTCCGTTAGGAGTCTCTAAAGCTGTAAATTGCACAGTTTCTTTGATCTTGGGTTGCTATCAACCATATATAAAACATCTCATTGCAACTTTCTTCCACCTACGATTCTTTAATCGCTCACGTTTCACACCATAATTCTCATTATGGCAATTTGAAAAATAGTCCTAAGACAAAAATGGTCGCCTACTTAGAAAAGACTGATGGGAATCCTAAATTTCATGAGATCATAGACTTCCTTACACGAGCTCATTTACTATGCTCACTGTAAGTCCTGTTGTCTCTACTATATTTATTGAATAGTTTTAGATGACTGGTAAATCTAAAACAATCAACAATGTTAGGTATATTACTGCCACAGTTTTGGCAAGCCTGTTCAATCTCAAAAGCATCAATTAGAAAGTGATCTTCAATTTAATGAAGCTGTGGGATTGATGTGTTATCAAACCAGGCTAAATTTGATACCATACAATTGATGGGGTATGAGGGAGATTTAAACACACTTACTTTTAATAAAGGACTATTCTCTCTTTAATGGAAATTTTTGTTTCATACCATCATTCATTGTTTAAGCTCAAAAAGCACATCTTGGAATAAAATACCCATAAATATTGCAATTGCTGTACATGTTTGGCCACTAATCAAGTTATAACTTTTCAAAACTAATATTTTAGGGTCATGTGAGCGCATTTGGATGGCAAAGAAGAAGTTTGTCATGTTACCCAGGTGTTTCAGTATTTTTGATAAACAAACTAAGAATGTGCTTGTCCCTCTAGCCACTTCTATTAATGCTTTGATACTAAAGTTTTCTCATTTAGGGTTAATGGGTAAAATTTCTGGGAAATATGGACACCTTTATTGCCTTCTATGTTGGTTCAACCATAGAGGATGAAGGTTGCAGTTTCAAAAGACCATTCTGAAAACCCCAACCACACTTCTTTTCTCACCCTATAGTGAGACCCAATTGAGCCACAGCCTGACCCATCCCTCAGACCTTCTTCTTCTAACCCAATTCTTGATTCCATTCCAGAAGGCTCTGGTGGGAATCATGGAGGTCAGTCATCCATTGATAGATCCCTATCAGGAAATGAGGATGGTCTAACACTTTAAAGTGTATATGATCTTTGTGTATCTTTATGTAAACAGATCACAACTCAAGCTGCACAAATTAAAGATTTAAAGTCTTAGATCAAGCAGCTAAAGAAGAAGGCTAAACCTGTGATATCACACTATAATGCTTGGATCAAGAGTGTCTCCATTGAAGGAAAAGACTGGCACAGGCAGAAGTCCTTGAGAAAACGTTGATGAGAGAAGGAGTCTGTATCCAACCAGTGGAGGGAGGAAACCTGCCAAATCTGAACCTACGGTGCATAAAGATCTAGCTTTTGATGATTTTAATGATATTGATCGAACTGGTATACTAACAATAACATGCATCTTTTTGGGTTGGGCAGATACTTGGATTGATACAATAGACTACATCGAGAACTGAGAATGTCAAGGAGAGGGCGAGGACTAAGTCTAAAAACATTGGAGCTTAACTTTGTAGGAGATGCTTTGGTGCTTAAAGAGAAGAAGGAAAAGTGCAAAAAAGGGAGTTAGTACTAAAGATCCAGTTAGTACTGCTCAACTAAAAGTTAGTACTGACAAGCCAAAAGTTAGTACCGACAAGATTAGTGAGGGTACTAACAAGCCAAAAGTTAGTATCGACAAGGATGATGAAGGTACTGCTGAGCCAAAAGATGGAAATTCAGATGAAAGTGCTACTCCAACAATGACTTCAATACCTACTCCAACAGTTTTTGGTGATGATCAGACTATTGCACAAGTTCTCATCACAATGAGTCAGAAACAAGGTTTTGAACAGAAGAAAAAGAAATAGGCGGGTGATGATCAAAGATATTGAAGATTCTGAATAGACAAGAACCTTATATATTGAAAGGTCAATCTTAACATTAAAGCCCTTCCTAAAATGGATCCAAAATGCTAAAGGCATAAAAAGAACGATTAAAGAGAAGATAAATTGATACTGAATCAGAGTATATCACGAAGCTGAAAAGAAGTTTAAAATGGTTGCTAATGATGAAGAGATAGCTAGAAAAGTTCAAGAGGAATGGAAGCAAAGATAATAAGAAAAGGTTAGCTGAAGAAGGAAGCTTTTATTGGCTTGCATTTCACAATGAGTCTTGATTTTATTCAAGCTCAGACTTAATGCTTGACAAGATTCTTGCTGAGAAGCTTCAAGAAGAAGAGAGAGAAAAGTTTGCCATTGAGCAAAGAGCCAAGTTTCTTCATGATACCATTGCTGCACAAAGAAGAATTCTTGCTCAACAAAGATCTGAGGCTATCAGAAACAAGCTTCCTATAAGAAATTAGCTAAGAAACTAAATGATGACATACTTGAAGCATGTAGGTGGATACAAACATGCTTAGATAAACAAAAAGAAGTTTGAGATAATACAGTGATTGTAATTGAAAAAGGTAAAAAGGGAAGATGAAGATTTATTCCAAATGGGGTTTGTTGAGGATGATAAGTTGATTGAAAGTATAATCAAGAAAGAATGGTATGTTAAAGGAGAAGTTGCCTAAGCTCCTCCTCGCCCATCCCACCAATTCTTAAAGCAGTAAGGTTGAAGGACCTAATGAGAATATTAGGAAAAGATCAGGAAGGAGACTTAATATAAAAGCTCCAAAGAGGTCAAAAAGGCAAAAGACTGATTCTGATCATGGAGAGGAGAATCAACTAAGAATCTTTCTAAAGATAGTTCCCGAAGAAGAAGAAAAGATTGATTATGAAATTCTAGGCACTAGGTATCCTATCATCAACTAGGAATTAAAATTTTATGATTATGGTCATTTTGGAAGAGAGTTGATTTACTACAGAGTTTTTTGAGCTAATGGAAGTTCAAGATGGATCAAGACCTTTTCTAAGATGATTAAACTTTTTGATAGGATGGATCTGATTGAGATACATATCTCGTATGAAAAGTTTAAAAACAAACCTCCAGAAGGAATTGATCTACTTTCATTTGGGGTGATTTGAGGACTATGTTTGAAGTCAAAAGGAATATGATTAAACTCTGGAAAGAATCAAGGAAGAGTGGAAGATTCAGGGATCTAGATATTATATGAAAATTGTAGGATTGAGTTCTGTTTTAAGACTAGAAGATGGTACTGAGATCAACATGCTGACAGAGAGAAGATATCCTCTTACTAAACACACACTTGAGAGGATGATGGATCTTAGATTGACAGCTGTATCTGATGATGATATTGTATTTGATTTGCTAAGGTTTATTATGCAACAGATTGATGAGTTTGGAGGCCAAGATGGAAGTGAGAAGAATCTTTGAGTGTTGGTTTCAAACCCACACAACAAATGGTCATCAGTTCACCATGTTTAACAAACATAAGAATTGGCTAGTCCACAAGCAAACGGCTTGTGGTAAAGACTTCTCAAATCCGTTTATGGTTGACAATTTACCAAAAATTGTATAGTTCTCAACTCACCTTGCTTCATAGTAAAGAGTTGGCATAGTCAAGATTTCAACTAGTTCTGGTAAAGACTAATCAAATCTATTGATAGCTGATAGTTTGCTAAAAATTATATGGTTATTAATGCACCATGTTATGGCAATGAAGCATTGACTAGTCCAAAAGCAAACGACTTTTGCAAAAGCAAACAGCTTTTGGTAAAGACAAATCAAATCCGTTGATAGTTGATAGTTTACTCAAAACTATAAGGTTATCAATTCACCTTGTTGTTTACAACGAAGAATTGGTTATCCTAGAGCAAACGGCTAGTGGTAAAGGAATATCAAATCCGTTAATGGTTGGTAGTTTGCCAAAAACTACAAAGTCAACTTAGTTGGATGTTGCTATGTTGCTGAGAAGACATGTTGCTGATAAAGATGGATAGCTGAAGATGTCAAAATTCTCAAAGATCAGATCAAGATTAGATAGAGTGTTTGGATACATCCTCTTGGTCTACAAGATGTTTACACTAAAGAAACATGAAGTTAAACAAGTTCAACAATCACGTTTAGGGGAGGATTGTTGGGAATTATGCATTCCTGAGTTAGTACCATTAGTTATATTAGTTAGTACCGCTAGTTGTAATTTAGTATGACAGTTAGCAAAAAGTTAGTTCTGATCAGATAGTTAGTACCGTTAGTATAAAAATAGTTAGTACCGTTTATAAGATATGCATGAGATATTCTTAGGAACAGGATGATGCATGGATCTTTTATACGATTTTGCATAGCCCATTAGGGTTTCCTTGGTGGTATAAACAGGAACACCTGGGCATAGTTAGTCGATAGAAGTTCTACACAGAATCAAAATGAGATCGTATTTAGCAATCATAGTTTTTGTAATCTATAAACCTAGGCAAGATTCAAGTTATATATAAAGTATCTTTTGTGATTTTAATACTGTTCTTTTTGCATTATATTAGTTTTACGCATAATCAATAGTGTTTAATCAGCGTTATGGCCATATTCCATGATATGATCGAAAAGACTATGGAAGTTTTCATGGATGATTTCTTGGTATTTGGGGATAGTTTTGCTTCTTGCCTCTCTAATTTAGACAAAATGCTAAAAAGGTGTGAAGACACGAATTTAGTTTTAAATTAGGAGAAGTGTCATTTTATGTGTAAAAAAGGAATTGTGTTAGGTCATAAAGTTTTAAAGTCCGGAATTGAGGTCGGTTGAGTTAAATTTGATGTTATCGCTAAGCTACCTCATCTGACCACCGTAAAAGGTGTTAGGAGTTTCTTAGGTCATGCCGGTTTTTACCGACGATTTATCCAAGACTTTTCTAAAATTGCTAGACCTATGACTCACCTTCTTGAGAAAGATGCGCCATTTGTGTTTTCTCAATATTGTATTGATGCTTTTGAGACTCTTAAAAAGAAGCTTACCGAAGCTTCGATCTTAGTTGTCCCCGATTGGAACCTACCTTTCGAACTTATGTGTGATGCTAGTGATTTTGCGATTGGTGCGGTTATGAGACAACATAAGACGAAGCATTTTCAGCCTATACATTATGCTAGTAAGACAATGACCGAATCTCAAATTCATTACACTACGACGGAAAAAGAAATGCTTGCCGTAGTTTATGCTTTTGAAAGTTTTGGCCATATCTTGTCTTATCTAAAAGTATAGTGTATACGGGTCACTCGGCTCTTAAATACATTCTTAGTAAACAAGATACTAAGCCGAGATTGCTCCGGTGGGTTCTCCTCCTACAAGAATTTGATATCATCATCCGTGATAAAAAGGAACGGAGAATCTCACGG